>PGTU02009674.1:0-44306 GCA_002896215.2 Cicer echinospermum
ATATTAAGAGATTCCCCATTCTTAATACTCATTTAACTCTAACAATTTTGACGACAATCATTAAGTAAATGCAGATATTAAGAAATTCCTCATTCTTAATATTCATTTAACTCTAACGATTTTCACTACAAACATTAGGTAAACAGAGATATTAAAAGATTCCCCATTTTTAATACTCATTTAACTGTAACAATTTTGACGACAAACATTAAGTAAACAGAGATATTAAAAGATTACCCATTTTAAATACTCGTTTAACTCTAATGGTTTTCAAATTCCACACAGAACATACTCAGACATATTCTCAAATTCAATCCACAATTCACCCCAAATCACATCAATTCATTTTTCCACAAAATCCACACAAACACATCTCAAAATTTATAAATATTAATTATGAACACGTCAAACACAACAACCACAAAATTATCACAACCCACCACTCAAACACATCAAATTTCATTTCCTCAAAACCACACATAAATGAGTTAAATTCAATTTCCACGAAACACTCATCAATATCACCAAAACCCAACTCTAAAATTTTACCCATAAAAGCATTAAATTCATTTTCCCCAAATCCACACTTCAACTCTAACAAATTTATTTTCCACACAACCACAGATAAGTCCCTAAATGCAAACTAAAAGTTTGGAAGGGGCCCTTACCTTAACGATAGCTCTAACACGCGATTACGGCATCATAATTAATTCCGGTGAAATCTTCGCTCGCAACGTCGCTTCCAAAGTTAGTTCACTAGCACCATAGCATGGAGGTGAGCAACTTTTCCTTCTATCTCTTCACGAAAGGAAGCTTAGATCTAAACAAAACATGGAGGTTTGCGTTTAATAGTTTTGAAAACCCCTAACACCGTTTTTCTTCGTTTTCGAATCAAAGAGGAAGAATGAAGCTGAGAAATCCTTGTCTTCTCACCCACCAAGCCTTGGTTCCTTTTCTTGAAGCAAAAGGAAGCAATGAAAATGAAAGAAAAAGATGGAAGAAGAAGATTGGGTCGCGAGGCAGGGAAGAGGAAGAAGAGCGAAGGAAATGCTTTTCTTTTTGTTTTCCTTTCTTCCTTTTTCCTTCCTTTCTATTTCTTTCCTTTTCTTTCTATATATATATATATAACAAATATCTCAAAAAATCTAGATATTTCATAAAATTACCATTTCATCCATCACTTTCCAAACCACTTTTTGTTAAAAATATCTACTCTCGTCGCAACTCAATTGACAAATAAAATTTTCATCAACTCGATATATTTTTAACAAAACTGCATGGTATTAAATTCTTTGTAACGTAAATAAATTATTTCTGAAAGAATTTTAAATCCAATTTCAAAAATATATTTTTCCATTTAACTCACTAAATAACATACTAGGCCTAAAAGTCTAAAAAATTCCCCAACACCATAAAAATTGAGGGTCTTACAGTCATTTCGTCCTCCCTATGGCTTATTCTTCGTTAGGGTGTTTTCACAATTTAGGTGTGTTTTGTGTATTGGATTAAATTTATTTATCTTTCAATAGCTTATTCTAGACGAATTAAGTTTTAACAATCTTGTGTCCAATATAGGTGTTTATGTTACATTAACTAGGTCATTTTCGTCCTCCCTTAGCGCTTAATTCTTCGAATTAGGGTTTATTTAAACTCATCTTGTGCAATAATAGGTCATTTGTGCATTGGATTAATATTTAGGTCATTTTCATCCTCCCTACGGCTTATTCTAGTCAATTAGGGTTTTTAACCAATCTTGTGCATCCAATAAGTTCATTGTGTCATTGGATTAACATTTAGGTCATTTTCGTCCTCCCTAGGCTTATTCTTGTCCAATTAGGGTTTTAAACCAATCTTGTACATCTAATAAGTTCATTGTGTCATTGGATTAACATTCATGTCCAATTAGGGTTTTTGGTCATTTTTTGTCATTGGATGAACATTGAGGTCATCCTCCCTAGGCTTATTCTGTCCAATTTGGGTTTTTAACCAATCTTGTGCATCCAATAAGTTCATTTGTGTCATTGGATTAACATTTAGGGTCATTTTCGTCCTCCCTAGGCTTATTCTTGTCCAATTAGGGTTTTAACCAATCTTGTGCATCCAATAAGTTCATTTGTGTCATTGGATGAACATTTAGGTCATTTTCGTCCTCCCTAGGCTTATTCTTGTCCAATTAGGGTTTTTAACCAATCTTGTGCATCCAATAGGTGTCATTGTGTCATTGGATGAACATTTAGGTCATTTTCGTCCTCCTAGGCTTATTCTTGTCCAATTAGGGTTTTTAACCAATCTTGTGCATCCAATAAGTTCATTTGTGTCATTGGATTAACATTTAGGTCATTTTCGTCCTCCCTAGGTTTATTCTAGTCCAATTAGGGTTTTTAACCAATCTTGTGCATCCAATAAGTTCATTTGTGTCATTGGATTAACATTTAGGTCATTTTCATCCTCCCTAGGCTTATTCTTGTCCAATTAGGGTTTTTAACCAATCTTTGTGCATCCAATAAGTGCATTTGTGTCATTGGATGAACATTTAGGTCATTTTCGTCCTCCCCTAGGCTTATTCGAGTCCGATTAGGGTTTTTAACCAATCTTTGTGCATCCAATAAGTTGTTTTGTGTCATTCGATTAACATTTAGGTCATTTTGCCTCCCTAGGCTTATTCTAGTCAATTAGGGTTTTAACCAATCTTGTGCATCAAATAAGTTCATTTCTGTCATTGGATTAACATTTAGGTCATTTTCGTCCTTCCAGGACTTATTCTTGTCAATAAGGGGTTTTTAACCAATCTTGTGCATCCAATAGGTGTGTTTGTGTCATAGGATTAACATTTAGGTCATTTTCGTCCTCCCTAGGCTTATTCCTATCCAATTAGGGTTTTTAACCAATCTTGTACATCCAATAAGTTCATTTTGTCATTGGATTAACATTTAAGTCATTTTCGTCCTCCATAGGCTTATCTAGTCCAATTAGGGTTTTTAAGCAATCTTGTGCATCCAATAAGTTCATGTGTGTCATTGGATGAACATTTAGGTCATTTTCATCATCCCTTGGCTTATTCTTGTCCAATTAGGGTTTTTAACTAATCTTGTGCATCCAATAAGTTCATTGTTGTGTCATTGTACGATCGCAACATTCGGTCATGTATCAGTTCTTTAAGAAGACTAATTCAATGTCATACAATTAGGGTTTTTAACCAATACAAGCATCCAGCAATTGCAATTAGATGTGTCATAAGAGATTAACCATTATGCATGCAAGTCAAATTATCAGATTAAACAATATTCCTATCACAATTAGGGTTTTTAACCAATCTTGTGCATCCAATATTGATGTTCATTTTGTCATTGGATTAACATTTAGGTCATTTTCGTCACCCCTAGGCTTATCTTCTTGTCCAATTAGGGTTTACAAACCAATCTGTGCATCCAATAGGTGTCATTTGTGTCATTGGATGAAACATTTAGGTCATTTTCGTCCTCCCTAGGCTTATTCTTGTCCAATTAGGTTTTTAACCAATCTTGTGCATGCAATAGGTGTGTTTGTGTCATTGGATGAACATTTAGGTCATTTTCGTCCTCCCTAAGCTTATTCTAGTCCAATTAGGGTGCTTCATTGTGCATCGCTTGTTTGTGTCATGATGAACATTTACATTTGATCCTCCCATAGGCTATTCTAGTCAATTAGAATCTTTAACAATGTGACTTCTCACGATTCTGGATATTCAAAGATTGTTCATGAGAACCTTGTCTTTCAAGATCACTTTTCCAGCTCTCTTATTGATTGTTGATAATCTCTTTTGCTGTGATCTGAAAAAGCAATCTCAGTATGTTAACCAAGTGTTATTGAGAGTTCTTTTGTATATCAAGAATATTCAAAGTGTTTATCAGATTGTTATTGAAGAATGATTGAAGACAGTTTATATAGTTTCTGAAAACATTTTAATCAATCGATTTGCAAATCGATTTCTTAAAGTAATAAAACCGGTCTAATCGATTTGCCAATCGATTATCGCGTGTCTTGTTTTTCTTGAATCTTGAAACTATATAAGCCAATTGATTTACCAATCGATTCTTTAAACAACATTTTCAGTGATTATGTTAAAGACTTATATGCATCGATTTTCGTAATTGATTGCAGATGTTATGTTCAAAGTAAAACACATACCAATCGATTTCGTATCGATTTATTAAGTTTTCATAATCGATTAACAAATACTCAGAATCGATTTGGCCACAAGCTCAGAGTTCACTGAGATTTCAAAAAAGTTCTTTCAATCGATTTGCCAATCGATTGTGTTTAAGTCAGTGACTCAGCTATTTTGATGTTAATCGACGTGCCAATCGATTTGTATGTATTTGCCTGAAAAGTTCTTACCTGGTGTTTTAGTTCAATCGATTGCAACCAAACTTAACTTGATTGAAATTTCACACAATAGATTGTCCAATCGATTGTGTTTGTCACAGGGAAAGTTATTTTGCAAATAGTATTTAAGCAATCGATTTGCCAATCGATTACCCTCAAAACTGGGGTGTCACTGTGACTTGTACAATCGATTTCCCAATCGATTTATTTCAATCAGGTTTACTTTGCGAAATGTATAATCGATTTGTCAATCGATTAGCCTGTAAAACAGGGTGCTACTGACTTGTGAAGTTTTCATTTCTAATTTAGTCAGTCGATTGCCCAATCGTTATACCAACACAAACAGTTTGTGTTTTCTTACACCCTTGTTATGAAATCGATTTCCCAATCGATTTACTTCATTCAAAAATCAACTTTTGTTGATTTCTTGTGTTCCAAGCAATATGTTCCAAGTGTGTGTAGGATTGGATTGTTGTTCCTGAAATCTTGCTCAATTCAAATATTTAGATTTATCATGTGGTGTATGAACATTGTATGTTTGTTAATTATGTCAAAATTAGGATTCAAAGGACTAAAGTCCAACATTTGTGTCAAATTAAGGTTTCGTCCAATGTAGGCTTATTCTAGTCCAATTACGGTTTTTAACCAAACGTGTGCATCCAATTGGTATATTTGTGTCATTGGAGTAACATTTAAGTCATTCTCATCCTCCCTAGGTTTATTCTAGTCCAGTTAGGGTTTTTAACAGATCTTGTGCATCCAATAAGTTCATTTGTGTCATTTGATTAATTTTTTAGGTCATTTTGGTCCTCGCTAGGCTTATTCATGTCCAATTAGGGTTTTTAACCAATCTTGTGCGTCCAATAGGTGGGTTTGTGTCATTGGAAGAACATTTAGGTCATTTCCATCCTACCTAATCTTATTCTAGTCCAATTACCGGTTTTTAACAAATCTTGTGCATCCAATAACATCATTTGTGTCATGAGATTAACATTTAGGTAATTTTCATCCTCCCTAGCATTATTATAGTCCAATTACGGTTTTTATCCAATCTTGTGCATCCAATAGGAGTGTTTGTGTGATTGGATTAACTTTTGGGTCATTTTCGTCGTCGCAAGCAATATGCTTGTCCAATTAGGGTTTTTAACCAATCTTGTGCTTCAAATAGGAGTTTTTGTGTCATTGGATTAACATTTAGGTCATTTTCATCCTCCCTAGGCTTATTCTCGTCCAATTAAGCCTTTAACCAATGTAGTGCATCCAATAAGTTCATTTGTGTCATTGGATTAACATTTTGGTCATTTTCATCCTCCCTAGGCTTATTCTAGTCCAATTAGGGTTTTTAACCAATCTAGTGCATCCAATAAGTTCATTTATGTCATTGGATAAAACATTTAGGTCATTTTCATCCTCCCTAGGCTTCTTCTTGTCCAATTAGGGGTTTTAACCAATCTTGTGCATCCAATAGGTGTGTTTGTGTCATTGGATTATCATTTAGCTCATTTTTGTCCTCCCTAGGGTTTTTCTAGTCCATTTAGGGTTTTTAACCAAACATGTGCATCCAATAGGCATATTTGTGCCATTGGATTAATATTTAGGTCGTTTTCATCTTCCCTAGGATTATTCTAGTCCAATTAGGATTTTTAACCACTCTTGTGCATCAAATAAGTTCATTTGTGTCGTTGGATTAATATTTAGGTCATTTTCATCCTCCCGAGGCTTATTCTAGTCCAATTAGGGTTTTTAACCAATCTTGAAGGTGTGTTTGTCTCATTGGATTAACATTTAAGTCATTTTTGTCCTCCATAGTCTTATTCTAGTCCAATTTGGGGTTTTAATCAATCTTGTGTATCCAATAAGGTTGTTGGTGTCAATAGATTAACTTTTAGCTAATTTTCGTCATCCCTAGGCTTATTCTTGTCCAATTAGGGTTTTTAACTAATCTTGTGCATCCAATAGGTGTCTTTGTGTCATTGGATTATCATTTAGCTCATTTTCATCCTCCGTAGGTTTTTCTAGTCCAATTAAGGTTTTTAACCAAACTAGTGCATCCAATAGGTATATTTGTGTCATTGCATTAACATTGAGGTCATTTTCATCCTCCATAGGCTTATTCTAGTCCAATTAGGGTTTTTAACCAATCTTGTGCATCCAATAGGTTTGTTTGTGTCATTGGATTAACATTTAGGTAATTTTAATCCTCCCTAAGCTTATTCAAGTCCAATTAGGGTTTTTAACCAATCTTCTGCATCCAATAAGTTCATTTGTGTCATTATATTAACATTTAGGTCATTTTTCTTCCTCCCTAGGCTTATTCTAGTCCAAGTATTGTTTTTAACCAATCTTGTGCATCTAATAAGTTCATTTGTGTCATTGGATTAACATTTAGGAAATATTATTCTCCCTAAGCTTATTCTTGTGCAAATTATGTTTTTAACCAATCTTGTGCATCCAATAGGTGTGTTTGTGTCATTGGATTAACTTTTGGGTCATTTTCGTCCTAGCTAGCCTTATTCATGTCCAATTAGAGTTTTTAATCAATGTTGTGCATCCAATATGAGTTTTTGTGTCATTGTATTAACATTTAGGTCATTTTCATCCTCCATAGGTTTATTCTAGTCCAATTAGGGTTTTTAACCATTCTAGTACATCGAATAGGTTCATTTGCATCATTGGGTTAACATTTAGGTCATTTTCATCCACCCTAAGCTTATTAAAGTCCAATTAGGGTTTTTAACCAATCTAGTACATCCAACAAGTTCATATGTGTCATTGGATTAACATTTAAGTCATTTTCGTCCTCCCTAAGGTTATTCTAGTCCAATTAAGGTTTTAAACCAATCTTGTGCATCCAATCTTGTGCATCAATTAAGTTCATTTTTGTATTTGGATTAACTTTTAGGTCATTTTCGTCCTCCTTATGCTTATTCTTGTCCAATTAGGGTTTTTAACCAATCTTGTGCAATCAATAGGTGTATTTGTGTCATTGGATTAACATTTAGGTCATTTACGTCCTCCCTAGCATTGTTCTTGTCCAATTATGGTTTTTAACCAATCTTGTGCATCCAATAAGTTCATTTGTGTCATTGGATTAACATTTAGGTAATTTACTTCCTCCCTAGGCTTATTCTAGTCAAATTAGGGTTTTTAAACAATCATGTGCATCCAATAGGTGTGTTTGTGTCATTGGATTAACTTTTAAGTCATTTTCGTCCTCCCTAGACTTATTCTTGTCCAATTAGGTTTTTTAACCAATCTTTTGCATCCAATAGGTGTGTTTAAGTCATTGGATTAACATTTAGGTCATTTTCATCCTCCCTAGGCTTATTCTAGTCCATTTAGGTTTTCTAACCAATCTTGTGCTTCCAATATGTATGTTTGTGTCATTGGATTAACTTTTAGGTCATTTTTGTCCTCCATAGGCTTATTATTGTCCAATTAGGGTTTTTAACCAATCTTGTGCATCAAATAGGTGGTTGTTTCATTGGATTAACATTTAGGTTATTTTCATCCTCCTTGGCTTATTCTAGTCTATTTAGGTTTTTAGCGAATCTTATGCTTCCAATATGTGTGTTTGTGTCATTGGATTAACTTTTAGGTCATTTTCTTCCTCCCAAGGATTATTCTCGTCCAATTGGGGTTTCTAACTAATCTTGTGCATCCAATAGGTGTCTTTGTGTCATTGTATTTTCTTTTAGCTCATTTTTTTCCACCCTAGGCTTATTCTAGTCCAGTTAGGGTTTTTAACCAAACTTGTGCATCCAATAGGTATGTTTGTGTCATTTGATTAACATTTAGGTCATTTTCATCCTCCCTACGCTTATTCTAGTCCAATTAGGGTTTTTAACCAATCTTATGCATCCAATATGTTCATTTGTGTCATTTGATTAATTTTTTAGGTTATTTTCGTCTTCACTAGGCTTATTCTAGTCCAATTAGGGTTTTTAACCAATCTTGTGCATCCAATAGGTGTGTTTGGGTCATTGGATTAACATTTAGGTCATTTTCATCCTCACTAAGTTTATTCTTGTCCAATTAGGGTTTTTAACCAATCTTGTGCATCCAATAAGTTAATTTGTGTCATCGGATTAACATTTAGGTCATTTTCTTCCTCCCTAGGCTTATTCTAGTCAAATTAGGGTTTTTAACCAATCTTGTGCATACAATAGGTGTGTTTGTGTCATTGGATTAACTTTTAGGTTTGTAACACGCCGATTTTTAACAGCGCGAGTGTATTTGTTTTTTCAAAACAAATTCATAAAAAAAAAAGAAATAAAGAAGAAAATACTTTTGGATAAATATTTAAGTCGTAACATAATGACAAAGTAAACAAATATTTTACAAGTAGCGGAATAGTTTTGAAATCAAAATCCAAAGTATTCAAACATCAAATACATCGGGGTTATGAGGTCTATCAGACATAGCTCATACCTCTGGGGTATTCTTGGTAGACATCTGTACAAAAAGCATTGCCCCAAGAATTTTAATTCCCCACATCACATAAAAAAGTGGTACATGGAATCTATCAAAATAAAATGTCAAGCTAACAATATTGGTATAGGTGCAGTCTTCCAAATTAAAATAAACACAACCCAAAAAGAAAGACATCTAGTCCCTATACGTCAACCTAATCTGATCATTCTACAAAAAAACTATACATCCCAGATGATCTTCACGCGCCCCGCAAGATCCTCCTAACATAGCTCCAGTCAGGTGTGTCCAACTACCTTCCCATCTACAAGGTACTAACCGGTAGGATGGTCCTAGTTCTCATATGAGGGCAAAGCCTAGATTTCCATAATAGTTGTAAAGGGTCACCAAACCAAAATTAACAATTAACACATAACATTTAAGTTTTTAACTGCACAAAATAATCTTTCAACTTAGCATGAACCTTAAAAGGGTTTCCATATGCCAAACAAGGTCGCAAAATGAAGTTTTTAACAAAACTGCACTGTTGTATTCGAATACATCATCTCTGTATTCGAATACAAGGCTGTTTCAGTAGTCAGCAGCAAAAACAACATGTCTGTATTCGAATACAACAGTCTGTATTCGACTACAAAGTAAGTCAGTTTTCTGTATTCGAATACACATCAGACAGCAGTAGGAAAACAACAAAATTCAGCTTTTTGAAGGGTTTCGAAATCAATCAACACTTACACACAAATCCAAACAATCACACTTAGCAATTATAGCGCAATCTCCACGACAACTTGAGTTTCAAACACTCAATCATAATCTTGAATCAAACACGACTCGCGTGCCAAGCACCCTAATGCAATGTGTATATGCCAAAATGCATGGACTCGGAATTCCAAACCAAAACCCTCCTCGAAGGGCCGTAAATCATAATTGTACCGCCTATCTCTGGCCGAAGAACTAAATTACCGAGGTGCTACCTATTACGGGTCAACACGATTTACTAAAAACGTAAATCGTAAATGTACCGCCTATCACAGGCCGAAGTACTATTTACCGAGGTGCCACCTATCACGGGTCAACACGACTTACCAAAAATGTGCAGTCTATCGCAGACCTTACCCGACGCGACAATCGCCGCAAGGATAAGATGAAACAACAAATCACATGGAATCATCTTGTGGCCCATCCGGTCACCTCTATCACCATGGCCCATCCGTTCGCCATGTACTATAAAATGCATGAGCATACTTTGACTCTATCCACGACAATCGTTAAGTAAATGCAATATATTAAAAGATTCCCCATTTTTAATACTCATTTAACTCTAACAATTCTCACAACAATCATTAAGTAAATCCAGATATTAAAAGATTCCCCATTTTTAATACTTATTTAACTCTAACGATTTTCACGACAATCATTATGTAAACGCAGATATTAAAAGATTCCCCATTTTTTATACTTGTTTAAGTACTCTAATGATTTTCAAATTCCACACAGAGCATACTCAAACATATTCTCAAATTCAATCTACAATTCATACCAAATCACATCAATTCATTTTCCATAAAATCCACCCAAACACATCTCAAAATTTATAATATTAATTATGAACACGTCAAATATGACAAACACAAATCATCACAACCCACCACTCAAACACATCAAATTTCATTTCCTCAAAACCACACATAAATGAGTTAAATTAATTTTCCACAAAACACTCATCAATATCACCAAAACCCAACTCTAAAATTTCACCCATAAAAGAATTAAATTCATTTTACCCAAATAAACACTTCAACCCTAACAAATTTATTTTCCACCCAACCACAGATAATTCCCTAAATGCAAAACTAAAAGTTTGGAAGGAGCCCTTACCTTAACGTTAACTTTAACGAGCGATTACGGTACCGCGAGTAACTTTAACGAGCGATTCCCTAAATCCAAAGTTAGTTCACTAGCACCGTAGCGTGGAGGTGCGCAATTCTCCCTTCTATCTCTTCGCGAAACGAAGCTTAGATCTAGAAGAAAAGTGAAGGTTTGTGTTTGACGGTTTTGAAAACACCAACACCGTTTTTCTCCGTTTTTGAATCAAAGGAGAAGAATGAAGTTGAGAAATTCTTGCTTTCTCACCCACCAAGCCTTGGTTCCTTTTCTTGAAGCAAAAGGAAGCAACGAAAATGAAAGAAAAAGATGGAAAAAGAAGACGGGGTCGCGAGGCAGGGAGGAAGAAAATTTAGTTTTCCTCCGTTCTCTATTTTATTTAAGTTTTCCTTTCTCCCTTTTCCTTCCTTTCTTATTCCCTCCTTTTCCTTCCTTTACATTTCTTTCTATATATATATATATAACAAATATCTCAAAAAATCTAGATATTTCATAAAATTACCATTTCATCCATCACTTTTCCAAACCACTTTTTGTTAAAAATATCTACTCTCGTCGCAACTCAATTGACAAATAAAATTTTCATCAACTCGATATATTTTTAACAAAACTGCATGGTATTAAATTCTTGTAACGTAAATAAATTATTCTCTGAAAAATAATTTTAATCCAATTTCCAAAAATATATTTTTGGCATTTAACTCACTAAATAACAAAACTAGGCTAAAAGTCTAAGAAATTCCCCACAAACTACCCTAAAAATTGTATAATTTAGGATTTAAAGTTAAGGGTCTTACAAGGTCATTTTCGTCCTCCCTAGGCTTATTCTTGTCCAATTAGGGTGTTTAACAAATCTTGTGCATCCGATAGGTGTGTTTGTGTCATTGGATTAACATTTAGGTCATTTGCATCCGGCTTATTCTAGTCCAATTAGGGTTTTTAACCAATCTTGTGCATCCAATAGGTGTGTAAGTTTCATTGGATTAATATTTAGGTCATTTTCATCCTCCCTAGGCTTATTCTAGTCCAATTAGGGTTTTTAACCAATCAAGTGCATCCAATAAGTTCATTTGTGTCATTGGATTAACATTTAGGTCATTCTCATCCTCCCTAGGCTTATTCTAGTCCAATTAGGGTTTTTAACCAATCTTGTACATCCAATAAGTTCATTGGTGTCATTGGATTAACATAAGTTCATTTGGGTCATTTGATTAACATTTAGGTCATTTTTGTCCTCCCTAAGCTTATTGTAGTTCAATTAGGGTTTTTAACAAATCCTTTGCATCCATTAAGTTCATTTGTGTCATTGGATTAACATTTCGGTCATTTTCGTCGTCCCTAAGCTTATTCTTGTCCAATTAGGGGTTTTAACCAATCTTGTGCATCTAACAAGTTCATTTGTGTCATTGGATTAACATTTAGGTCATTTTTGTCATCCATAGGCTTTTTCTTCTCAAATTAAGGTTTTTAACTAATCTTGTGCATCTAATAGGTGTGTTTGTGTCATTGGATTAATTTTAGTGTCATTTTCGTCCTCGAAAGCCTTATTCTTGTCCAATTAGGGTTTTTAACGAATCTTGTCAATCCAAAAGGTTTGTTTGTGTCATTGGATTAACATTTAGGTCGTTTTCATTCTCCTTAGGTTTATTCTAGTCCAATTAGGATTTTTAACCAATCTAGTGCATCCGATAAGTTCATTTGTGTCATTGGATTAACATTTAGGTCATTTCCATCCTCCCTAGGCTTATTCTAGTCCAATTTGGGGTTTTAACCAATCTTGTACATCCAATAAGTGCATTTGGGTCGTTGGATTTACATTTAGGTCATTTTCGTCCTCCCCAAGGTTATTCGAGTCCGATTAGGGTTTTAAACCAATCTTGTGCATCCAATAAGTTCATTTGTGTCATTCGATTAATAATTAGGTCATTTTTGCCCTCCTTATGCTTATTCTAGTCAATTAGGGTTTCTAACCAATCTTGTGCATCAAATAAGTTCATTTCTGTCATTGGATTAACATTTAGGTAATTTTTGTTTTTCCAGGACTAATTCTAGTTCAATAAGGGGTTTTAACCAATCTGGTGCATACTGTAGGTGTGTTTGTGTCATAGGATTAACATTAAGGTCATTTTCATCCTCCCTAGGCTTTTCCTATCTCAATTAGGGTTTTTAATCAATCTTGTACATCCAATAAGTGAGTTTGTATCATTAGATTAACATTTAAGTCATTTTTGTCCTCCATAGGCTTATTCTAGTCCAATTAGGGGTTTTAAGCAATCTTGTGCATCCAATAAGTTCATGTGTGTCATTAGCTTGAACTTTAAGTCATTTTCATCATCCCTTGGCTTATTCTTGTCCAATTAGGGTTTTCACTAATCTTGTGCATCCAATAAGTGTCTTTGTGTCCAATTAAGGTTTCGTCCAATGTAGGCTTATTCTAGTCCAATTACGGTTTTTAACCAAACGTGTGCATCCAATTGGTATATTTGTGTCATTGGAGTAACATTTAAGTCATTCTCATCCTCCCTAGGTTTATTCTAGTCCAATTAGGGTTTTTAACAGATCTTGTGCATCCAATAAGTTCATTTGTGTCATTTGATTAATTTTTTAGGTCATTTTGGTCCTCGCTAGGCTTATTCATGTCCAATTAGGGTTTTTAACCAATCTTTTGCGTCCAATAGGTGTGTTTGTGTCATTGGAATAACATTTAGGTCATTTCCATCCTCCCTAAGCTTATTCTAGTCCAATTACCGGTTTTTAACAAATCTTGTGCATCCAATAACATCATTTGTGTCATGAGATTGACATTTAGGTAATTTTCATCCTCCCTAGCATTATTATAGTCCAATTACGGTTTTTATCCAATCTTGTGCATCCAATAGGTGTGTTTGTGTGATTGGATTAACTTTTGGGTCATTTTCGTTGTCGCAAGCATTATGCTTGTCCAATTAGGGTTTTTAACCAATCTTGTGCTTCAAATAGGAGTTTTTGTGTCATTGGATTAACATTTAGACTAAGAGGGGAATGAAATGATGGGGGTAAGAGTTGTTAGATAATTGTTGCTTTTGTTTTAATTATAATATATAAATATATATGTATATATTGTAAGTAATATATATATATATATATATATATATATATATATATATATATGGTTGGAGGGAAAAGAAAGGAAAGGAAATAGAAAGGAAAGAGAATAGAATCCAAGGCTTGGTGGGTAAGAAAGCAAGGATTTCTCAGCTTCATACTTCCTCGTTGATTCGAAAACGAAGAAAAACGGTGTTAGGGATTTTAAAACCGTCAAACACAAACCTCCACGTTTCATCTAGATCTAAGCTACGTTTCGCGAAGAGATAGAAGGGAAAGTTGCTCACTACCATGCTACGGTGCTAGGAACCAACTTTGGAAGCGGCGTTGCGAGCGGAGATTTTACCGGATTTACTCGCGGTACCGTAATCGAACGTAAAACCTAACGTTAAGGTAATGGCTCCTTCCAAACTTCTAGTTTGCATTTAGGGACTTATCTGTGGTTGTGTGGAAAGGTTTTTGGTTAGGGTTAGAGTGTTGATTTGAAGGAAAATGAATCTAAGGCTTTATGGGTAAAATCTTAGAGTTAGGTTTTGGTTATATTGATGAATGTTTCGTGGAAAATGAATTTAAACTCATTTATGTATGATTTTGAGTAAATGAAACTTGTTGTGTTTGAGTGGTGGATTGTGTTGATTTGTGTTCGTCGTATTTGACGTGTTCTTAATTAATACTGATGAAATTTGTTGTCTGTATGGTTGGATTCTGTGGAGAAATGAATTGATGTGTTTTGGTGTGAGTTGTGGATTGGATCTGATAATAGGTTTGAGTTTGTTTTGTGTGGAATTTAAAAACCATTAGAGTTAAACGAGTATTAAGAATGGGGAATCTCTTAATGTCTACGTTTACTTAATGTTGGCGTGAAAACCATTAGAGTTAAACGAGTATTAAAAATGGGGAATCTTTTAATATCTCGGTTTACTTAATGTGTGTTTGAGAAAATCGTTTAAGTTAAATGAGTGTTAAGAATGGGGAATCTCTTAATGTCTTGTTTACTTAATGTTTGTTTTGGAAAATCGTTTAAGTTAAATGAGTATTAAGAATGGGGAATCTCTTAATGTCTTGTTTACTTAATGTTTGTTTTGGAAAATCGTTTAAGTTAAATGAGTATTAAGAATGGGGAATCTCTTAATGTCTTGTTTACTTAATGTTTGTTTTGGAAAATCGTTTAAGTTAAAAGAGTATTAAGAATGGGGAATCTCTTAATGTCTTATTTACTTAATGTTTGTTTTGGAAAATCGTTTAAGTTAAATGAGTATTAAGAATCGGGAATCTCTTAATGTCTTGTTTACTTAATGTTTGTTTTGGAAAATCGTTTAAGTTAAATGAGTATGAAGAATGGGGAATTTCTTAACGTCTTGTTTACTTAATGTTTGTTGTGAAAATCGTTTAAGTTAAATGAGTATTAAAAATGGGGAATCTTTTAATATCTGCATTTGCTTAACGATTGTGGTGGATGGAGTCTGTGTATGCTCAAGCATTCATTTTGGTAAATCGTGCTGACTCGTGATAGGTGGCACCTCGGTAAACAGTGCTGACCCGTGATAGGTGGTACGTTTACGATTTACGTTTTGGTAAATTGTGCTGACCCGTGATAGGTGGCACCTCGGTAAATAGTACTTTGGCCTGTGATAGGCGGTACGTTTACGATTTACGCTTTTTCTTTTAGTAAATCGTGCTGACCCGTGATAGGTGGCACCTCGGTAAACAGTACTGACCCGTGATAGGTGGTACGTTTATGATTTACGCTTTTTAGTAAATCGTGCTGACCCGTGATAGGTGGCACCTCAGTAATTGGTACTTTGGCCTGCGATAGGCGGGTACAATTATGATTTACGACCCTTCGAGGAGGGTTTTGGTTTGGAATTCTGAGTCCATGCATTTTGGCATATACGCATCGCATTAGGGTGCTTGGCACACGAGTCGTGTTTGAATTAAGTTATGATTGAGTGTTATGTATTGATTTTGTGTGTAAGTGTGACTGATTGTAAACTATTTCGAAACTCAAGTTGTCGTGGTAATTGTGTTGGAATTGCTAAGTGTTATGTATTGATTATCGTGTGTAAGTGTGATGGATTGTAAAACCATTTCGAAACCCAATTTGTCGTGGTGATTGTGTGGGAATTGCTAAGTGTTAAGATTTGGAGTTGTGTATGAATGTGATTGAATTAGTTTATGTATTTTTGGAAGGATAAGCAAGGAAATCGATTTCCCAATCGATTTGGGAAGTTACAGGGGCTTAACTATTTATAAAATCGATTTCCCAATCGATTTGGGAAGTTACATGGGCTCAACTATTTATAAAATCGATTTCCCAATCGATTTGGCCATGCAGGAATTTAGCAAAACTGACAAAAATCGATTTGGAAATCGATTGGCATTAAGTCAGGGGCTCAGCTATCCTGTCAATCGATTGCCCAATCAATTGAATTAAGCCCATAATTCAAATTTCACTAAAAAACCTTCAGGAAATCGATTTGGAAATCGATTGGCTTAGTAGAAATTCTTATTTTGAGTTAGATAACAGATTGCTCAATTGATTTATCAATGTCTTGGTCAGTTATGTATTACTTGATGGAGTGAGAACTTTATTTTGATTTCATTTTTAATTGGCAAGCATTATATGAACTTTTAGCATATGGAAAATCCTTTTAAGGTGCATGCTTAGTTGAAAGGTTATTTTGTGCATTTAAAAACTTAAATGTTATGTGTTAACTGTTAATTTCGGTTGGTGACCCTTTACAACTATTGTGGAAATCTGGGTTTTGCCCTCAGATGAGAGCCAGGACAATCCTACCGGTTCGTACCCAACGGATGGGAATGTAGATGGGAATGCTTGACTGGAGCTATGTTAGGAGGATCTCACGGGGCGCGTGGAGATCACTCAGGGTGTATAGCTATAGTTTTTTGAAGAATGATCAGATTAGGATGACATAGAGGGAACAAATGTTTTTTTTTTGGATTACTTTATTTTGAACGGGAAAACTGTACCTTTACTAACATTGTAAGCTTGACATGTTATTTTCAATGGGTTACATGTACCACTTTTTGATGTGTAAATATTTTGGATTCATATTTTGAGAAACTTTTCCGCTGCTTGTAAATTATAATGACTCAATTATTTATCCAAAGGTATTTATCTTATTTGTTTCTCTGTTTTATTTTAATTTCTTTTGAAAAAAAAAATATACCCTCGCTTTTAAAATCGGGGTGTTACAAATATATAATCCCGAAATAAAGTACGGGGTGTTACAAGACCCATCCGTGTGGAGTTTAAACCCTAATCTCTTTGTGAAGTTTAATACTCATCCATTTGTGGGGTACAAGACCCATCCGTGTGGAGTTTAAACCTTATCTCTTTGTGAAGTTTAATACTCATCCATGTGGAGTTTAAACCTCATCTCTTTTTGAAGTTTAATACTCATCCATATGTGGGGTACAAGACCCATCCGTGTGGAGTTTAAACCTCATCTCTTTGTGAAGTTTAATACTCATCCAGGTGGAGTTTAAACCTCATCTCTTTGTGAAGTTTAATACTCATCTATATGTGGGGTACAAGACCCATCCGTGTGGAGTTTAAACTTCATCTCTTTGTGAAGTTTAATACTCATCCATGTGGAGTTTAAACCTCATCTCTTTGTGAAGTTTAATACTCATCCATGTGGAGTTTAAACCTCATCTCTTTGTGAAGTTTAATACTCATCTATATGTGTGGTACAAGACACATCCATGTGGAGTTTAAACTTCATCTCTTTGTGAAGTTTAAAACTCATCAATATATGGGATACAAGATCCATCTCCAACACACACAATCAAAATCATTCATATTTTTAACAATCATAATTGTAAAATCATATTTATAATATAATTTTTCATTTGAATATATAATAACAACGATCTTTCAAGAAAATATAATAAAACCATCTTTTAAAGAATATATATGTCTCAAACACATATAATCCAAATAATTCATATTTTTAACAATTATATTTGAAAATCATATTTATAATATAATATTTCATTTGAATATATAATAACAACAATCAATCAAGAAAATATAATAAAACAATCTTTTTAAAGAATATCTAATCAAACAATCATAAAAACGGTAATTCAACAAACAATAGTAGATAAATCAATCCATAATCTATTATTACAGTTCATAAAATCCCAATTTTAATAGTTAGGTTTTCCCGACAAAATATATTTTTATAAGAAAATACCATTTAGAATATCTAACTTTTTTTCTATCACAAATTCTCAAAATAAAAGTACCATGAAAGTTTAAAGGGTGTGATTACTCAATTCTTGAAGCGTTCTTTTTACAAAGTTTCTTATGTGTTAATCGTTACTAATCACTGCTACTGCAAACACAATCATACTTTCGCTCCTTCTTATGGTAGCTATATAGTTCTCTCTATTGAGTTTTTTATTTTCTTCTTTGTATCTATTTATAATTAAATATTTATAAGATAGTTTGACCAGGTATCCTATATTTTCTCCACTAACTCTTGGTTGTTACGAATAAAACGAATACATATTGAAATCATATAGAATATTTTGTTTGAGTCTTAATAATAGATAATTAGGTAGAATTTTTTTTTATAATAGCTTGTTTGTTAGTATCTATTTCACATAAACTGTTAAGAAACAAAACAAACTTCCTATTATTACAGTCTCAAACAAACAACTTACTAATGTTACCTTATTTTAAGCAAATTAGTTGTTGATATAATAATAATAATAATAATAATAGTAATTATAATAATAATAATAATAATAATAATACAATCATAATAATAATATAATCATAATAATCTATAATTTAGAATATTTTAAAATTCTAATTATTTTTAATCCTTTGATTTAGGATGTTACATTTTCTCCCATCCTTAAAGAAATTTCGTCCCCGAAATTTATGTCAAAGTTAATAAAACCAAAGTGATCCAACTTGTGCTATAAAGAAATTGATGTACTTGCATCATATGACTGCTTCCTCTGATTCTGAATTAGCCATCTCAGGCGTATAGATATAGGATTAAAGATTAAATTATCTTTTAATTGGACTAACTCAGGAGCTATCATAAATGTTATATACATGTGGAGGAAGAGATAATTGATAAGTAGCATACCTACTCTCTTTAGAATTTAAAAATGACCCATGAAATAAAAGTATTTTTTATTTTTGACTTTCATTAACCTTTTCACTCCAGTCTTAAAAGAGACTCTTAAGAATCCACGTGTCTCTTCTTGAAATTCCAATGATTTTCTTCTCTTGTCAACATAACTCTTTTCCCTACTTTGCATTTTATGCATCCTTTCCCTAATTAGTTGAATTCTACTAGTGGTCTCTTGCACTAAATAAGGTCCTAACAAAGACTTATCCCTAACTTCACACTGATACACTTGTGTCAGGCCTACACTTTCTTCCGTAAAGAGCCTAATACAGTGCCATACCTATCCTAGAGTGATAATTGTTGTTATAAAAAATATTCTAGTAGAGTGCACAACTTTCACCTTCATCTAGAACACAAGCTCTTAGCATATCCTAAAGAGTTTGAATAATTCACTTTGATTGATCATCTGTCTATGGATGGTAAGATGTGCTAAATCTCATTCTAATAGCAAAAGCTCTCTAAAAGCTTTCCCAAAATCTAGAGGTAAATCGTGGATCCCTATCTGATACTATAGAGGTGGGTATACCATGTAACCTTACTATATCCTTATATTCTATCTAAACTATAGGTTGTTTTAATTGGTAGAAAATGAGCTGATTTGGTCATTTGATCAACTATCACCCAAATAACATTAAAATCCATAGATATATCCCATTTCCACTAAGGAATTTTTAATGGTTGTAACAATCCTGAATGCTTTTAGTGCTCAATATTAACCTTCTAACATACATGACACAAACACAAAACCCATACATTTTTCTCAAATCCTGATGCATTTTAGTTATTCCTGGGTGCATCGTAAACTTAATGTAATGAGCTTCCTCTAAAATCTTATCCTTAAGACTCCCCTCCTTAGAAACAATGATCTTATCCTTAAACAACACTAAATTGTCACCATATAAGGTATATTTCTCCTTGTCCACAAGAGACTGCAATACTTTAGCTAATAGGTGTTCATTTTGTATTATCCCTCTCAAGTTATTACTGATTTCTAGCCTATTCAGATTCAAGCTTAAAGCATTATGGGACACATCCAAATTCATATCTCCAAACTCCTTTATTAGGCTTGTCTCTTGTACCATCATACAAGCTACACGTAAGGATTTTCTATTTAGAGCATTAGCCACTACATTAGCTTTCCCATGGTGATATTTTTAACTCAAAATCTTAGTCCTTAAGGAACTCCATCCACCTTCTTTGTCTCATATTTAATTCCTTTTGATCAAACAAATACTTAAGGCTTTTATCATCACTAAAAACCTCAAATGACGCTCCATACAAGTAATGCCTCCAAATTTGAAGAGCAAAGACTACAACTGCTAATTCAAGAAAACGGGTTGGATAATTTGCCTCGTGGAAATTATCCTCGCACTCTTAGTCCCACACAAAATTTTTCCCTTATCTAGTCAACTTGGTGAGAGGTAAGACTAGACTAGAAAATCTCTCTATAAATTTCCTATAGTAACCCGTCAATCCTAATAAACTTCTTACTTCAGTCAATGATTTAGGTTGGGGCCAACTTAATATAGAATCTACCTTACTAGAGTCAACTGCTACTCCCTTACCAGAGATGGTATGTCCTAAAACCTGACATCATCAAGCCGTAACTCATATTTCTCAGGTTTTGCATACAGCGTGTTATCTCTCAAAACTTTCAATAATATCTTCATGTGTTCTTCATGCTCACCCAAGATCCTAGAGTGGATTAGAATATCATCGATGAACACCACCACAAACCTATCTAAGAATGGTCTAAAAATTTGATTCATATAATCCATAAAATAGCAAGGGCATTGGTAACTCCAAAATGCATCAATACATACTTATAGTGTTTGTATCTTGTCCTAAAAGTTGTCATAGGAATATCTTCACTTTTGACCCTAATTTGATGGTGCCCAGACCTCAAGTCTATCTTAGAAAATACTGAAGCACCACTCAATTGATCTAAGAGGTCATCTATCCTAGGCAATGGATTTTTATTCTTGATGATAACCTGATTCAATTTTCGATAGTCTACAAACAACCTCATAGTCTTACTAGTTGGAGCATGTCTTTACTTGTCCTTTGAAATTGTGGGTAAAGGGTGTAGTGTTTTATGAAATTAATAGCCTTTACTGTAGAATTTCTTTCCACCAGAGATAAACTTCTTCTTCGATTTCTCAACTTTTGGTGCTTGTATCTTTTTCTCAACCACCCTAGACTTGTTTACCATGGTGGGGTAGTCACATATCCTTATAATTCCAATTAAAGCTTTACAGCTCAGACTTAAGTCATTACTCAAATTTGATAGCCTTCCACTCGTCTTGGGGATTGTCCCTAAGATAACAAGAGTATCTTGATGTAGCTTCAAAATTTGGCGACATACTCTACAACTGAAATATCTCCATGACGAATATGAATAAACTTTATTATCTTTTGAATACGTACATTGTGGAGAATATACTTCTCAATAAATAACTCCTTAAACCTATCCTTAGTAAAAGAAACTCGTTTTGTCAACAAAAATCCTCTGATACAAATCCACCAATGCTCAACATCAGACTCTGACATAAACGACGAGGTCCACTTTGTGAGTGTCAACACAATGCATGATGCTAAAGATCTTCTCTAACTTCAACAACCACGCTTGTGCTTCGACTGGATCATAACTGACCTCAAAAAGGTGGTGGATTGTTCTTTCGAAATTCTGAAAGCCTAAGATATTGAGGGTCTACGACTGTTATCGATTTGACATTGGGTCCTCTCAATGAGGGAGAGTCTTCATCTATTCTCTATGGCTGCCACTATCAAGCAGAAAGCCTTAGCAAATGCATCATTCGTACCTCGCTTGTTACCTGTCATAAATATGCTCAACACCAATCAAGCATTGGGTTGACCAAGCCCAATATATTAGCATACAAATGTATGACTATAACGACCAATCATATAAGCCTAGTTTTGATTTTTGTTTTATAAAAATTAATAATAAAGTAAAGTAAACCTACACGACAATCCCATCTAGGTTCAAACTGGCTCTGATACCAAAAATGTAACGCCTAGTTACGTGGGTATAAAAACTGAGGTAATAACGGAAACATTTCAAAGTTATATAAGAAAATAAGGTACTGTAATAAATAATGAATTGTTCGAAAGAAGTAACATTATGAAATCTCAAAATAAATCCTTACAACTAAAAAATCTTTAATATTTAAAATATCAAAAATTGGGCTAGTAATATCTAATCCCGAAATAAAGTACGATGTAGACACTATGTCTACTTATTTTTTTTCTACTAACCTAATTGAAGGAAGTCACTCTTCTCAAGGGAGGTAGGACTTCTCAACTCTTGACATCCCCAACGGTCTCAGTATCTGAAAACAACACTTTAATGAGATACTAAATCCCAGTGAATAATACACACAATTTTAAAACAAGTATTGTTCTCAGCCGAAGCGGTAACCGGAAAAAAGTCGATCATGGCACCCGCCTTCATCCAAAAATATTCTTTAGAACTATTAATGATAAATAACTAAGATTTCTCTATAATAACCAACTGCTTCCAATAATTAATAAAAAATCATCAATTAAATTAACGATAATCCACATCTATCATAATCAGATAATTCCAATATAAACATTTATTATGAAGAAAATAATCAAGCAATCAATTCAATGATGGAGATATACTACTTATGCGAAGTGAGTATTATCTAATCATATGGAGCACCGGCTCATCCAGTGTGCGGTACAAGACCCATATGTGTGGAGTTTAAACATCATCTGATTGTGGAGTTTAAAACGCATCTATGTATAGGGTACAAGACCCACCCGTGTGGAGTATAAACCTCATCTCTTTGTGACGTTTAATACTCATCCATATGTGGGGTACAAGACCCATCCGTGTGGAGTTTAAACCTCATCTCTTTGTGAAGTTTAATACTCATCCATATGTGGGGTACAAGACTCATCCGTGTGGAGTTTAAACCTCATCTCTTTGTAAAGTTTAATACTCATCTATATGTGGGGTACAAGACCCATCCGTGTGGAGTTTAAACTTCATCTCTTCGTGAAGTCTAATACTCATCCATGTGGAGTTTAAACCTCATCTCTTTGTGAAGTTTAATACTCATCTATATGTGTGGTACAAGACCCATCCATGTGGAGTTTAAACTTCATCTCTTTGTGAAGGTTAAAACTCATCAATATGTGCGATACAAGACTCATCTCTAGCACACACAATCAAAACCATTCATATTTTTAACAATCATGTTTGTAAAATCATATTTATAATATAATATTTCATTTGAATATATAATAACAACGATCTTTCATGAAAATATAATAAAACCATCTTTTAAAGAATTTTATGTCTCAAACACATACAATCCAAATAATTCATATTTTTAACAACTATATTTGAAAAATCATATTTATAATATAATATTTCATTTGAATATATAATAACAACAATCATTCAAGAAAATATAATAAAACAATCTTTTTAAAGAATATATAATCAAACAATCATAAAAACGATAATACAACAAACAATAGTAGATAAATCAATTCATAATCTATTATTACAATTCATAAAATCCCAATTTTAATAGAGTTAGGTTTTCCGGCAAAATATATTTTTATAAGAAAATACCATTTAGAATATCTAAATTTTTTTTCTATCACAAATTCTCAAAATAAATGTACCATCAAAGTTTAAAGGGTGTGATTACTCACCTCTTGAAGCGTTCTTTTATTCAAAGTTTCGTATATGTTAATCGTTACTAACCGCTGCTACTGCAAACACAATCATATAGAAATTTGCTTTTTACCTGCGGCTTTTCCTGCGGATTTAGGCACAAAATCCGCAGCAACACATATTACCTGCGGATTTTTTGGCGGAACCATATCCCCACGTAAAACCTTCGTGGATAATTGTTTCCTGAGGATATCTGTATCCGCAGGTAAATTACATGCGGATAAATCCGCAGGAAATGGAAATCAAATCCGCAGCAAACATTAAGCAAACTTAAGGCTTTTCTTATGACTTTTCATGCAGAAATATCTGTAGCACTATTCTTGCAAATATATTTCGCATGAAAATCTGAAGGTATATCCACATGAAATTTTGTATCAAAATTGTGTCGCATGTAAATCCACAGGTAATTTCGTATCAAAATTATTTTAAAAACAATACACAAGCTTAAATTTTCCACGTAACACAAGTTTTTCAGATTTTTTATTTGTATGAAAATTTCAACTAAAAATATTTAAAAATATTATAAATATATTTTTTGAATATTTAATATTAGTCTTTAATTGAAATACTATTGCAATACTCCAAAACAAAATTTATATCATGTTTTCAAATCAAAACAAAATGTTATTAAAGTATGATCCAACTATTGTAATAATTCTAAAGAAAATTATATAATGTTCGCAATTCATAACTAAGTATTAATTAAATCATGGTAAAAAAAAACCTAAATATAATAAGTACATGATACAACCAATTTAACAAAATAAAAACAATATCACTACCAATGTCATTATCCCCACTATCTTCATCATTTTCATTGTTGGGTTGTGGTGATGAACTTGGATGAGAAGAAGATCCAACATATCTTAAATGTTGCATCAAAAAGGTTAAATTTTTGTTCGTCTCGACTATCTCTTTTTCTTGTCGTGTCGTTGCAACTGTTGTTTCATCAACAGTTATTCTTGCTCCTGTTTTTACAACGATTCATTCAAAGCATGAACTTGACTTCTCAAAGCATCAACCTCTGAATTAGAACGCATTGTTGGTTGATTGGATTCAATGTTTTGCATATAGATCCAAGACCAAATATTCCCCATTTCTTTCTCCCAACTACATCCACCCATATATCAATACCAGATGGCATAACTTTGGTTGGTTGACTATCAGCTTCGTCCTCTCCCGAAACAAAAGTTGAAGCTTCAGACGATAACTCAATTTTTTTACTTCAGACAATAACTCAATCTTTATCCAATCAAAATAGTTGTCTCGAAATAAAATAAATAGGAAACAAATCTCAATCCCAAGATGAACATCCTTGTAAAGAGTTGCATCAAAGTAGCCAGCAAATCCTATGATCATATAGTACACAAGGTCAGTCAGTATCAAAAAAATATATTATAACATTAGCATAATAATTGATATGAGATAATTAAAATAATTTCTAACACTTGAAAGATCTAAACAATTTAACACAATGTAATCTTATTATTCCTCAACAAGCCTATTTAGTCAATAAAAAAAGAAATACACCACACATACCATGTATCATTGCAGAGTCGGTGTCATTAGGTATCATAAAATGCAACTTCTTATAACGTTGATTGCTCTCTCTATCGACAACTGATTTTGGATGTGTAAATGTAAAAACCTATGCTTAGACAAAATCAACAAAACAATTTCAACAATAACATGACAGAAACCTTAACAAACATGTAAACCAATAAGGATGAATACATTCACATGAAATCAAATAAATAAACAATAACTAAAAATAATAATCAATCACTGTGCGAAATAAAAAGAATTCACATACGAAGAAGGTATTGAAATTCCATCTGGCTTTAAAAATCTGAGCTCTATCAAGGCACTCGGGAGATAGTTCAATGTCCCCAAAAGAACCTAGCAATTCACTAACCTAAATTCAAGCCAACAACAATCAGACACTTGACCATAAACAACAAAACTCAAATCATTTACAATGACAAAATGCGCAAAAAAGTTACCAATATGTCAGCTTTCTCTGGGGCGTTCCAATGGCACATGTCACTTGGGACTATGGTAATAGTATCCCCCCATCCCTCTAATTTAACTAATACATGATCTAGAAAAAGAAGAAAAAAAAACTCAGGTCTAAATTAATGGAATTAATCAATTGAAGAATAATATCAACAATCAGAAGTTAGAAGCCCTGCTTAGAAAGTTATTATAATTGTCATAAACATCTTAATCAATGGGCGAAAGGAATAAAATAATTTATATCTTATACTGAAAAAACAAAATACGAGTAGAGAACATAAAGTAATCAACCAATTTAACCAATGCTACCATGAACAACAGATGAGAAATGTAACAGTGAGCAAACATTAACAAGCTGATAAAAGATTATTGCTTAGTAATGGCACTATACCCACCATGTTTTTCATGTCTAACTTACTGACACCCATATTTACATACATACAGGTGCCAAAATCTTAAAACTTTGTTTATCAAATATTCAAACATACTTCACTAAATAATGCTTGATGAAGTTTAGGCAATGAATTTGAGTTTTTCTATTTCAGTAGTAAACAAAATATATATTGGCACATTTCAACAGAACCATTTATAAATTAAAAGATCCAAAACTAACATGGAGGGGACAACTTCATTCAAATTCTTTTCAACAGCATAAACTTTTACCTTTCGCCCAATTTCTTCTGAAGCCTACGAACAAATAAGTCATAAATTAGTCAAAAGAATATGATACATCCAATCTGGCATTGTACAATCATTTAGTTAAATAATTAGATAAAATATCACACCTGTAATGATGCCCGCACAAGCGGACCACGTCCAGCTCCAACAACCATCAGTACCTAGCAATGAATAAAAACAAATGATTTCCATCTCTATAATATTGTACACAGGCATCCAAAGTGCTGTATCCAAAGGAGGTGAACACAATTTCTCTAACGCTGAGGATTTATTTGGAAAAACATGAGAAAAAATCTTAAAATGGTTTTAACAGATGCCTCCTCATCGGTAATCATGTCTAGCAATGCTTTACTAATTGCTCTTTGGTACTCTAAAAAAGAAATGTAATCACTAGTAGAAAATTGGGCTTTTAATACGGCAGATTTAAGTCGGTTACGTGCTACCAGACTTAACAAATGAGGCGGAGGTACATTTAAGTTGTTTGTCCGTATAAACGAGTTAACAAGACGAGGCGGTGGCAGATTTGTAAATATGTGAAAAACGATTAACACGGTTAGATTGACAACCGACTTAAAAGATAATGTAAAAATAAAATAAAAAAAATTAATATATTCCATCATACTCCGTGGCTAAATCGGTTATTTATTAAACGACTTAATAAAATGAGGCAGCGGCAATTTTGTAAATATTTAGAACTTGTTTAATGCGGTTCTATTTAATAACCGACTTAAAGCAAACGTAGACAATTACCTTTAACCACGTGAAACATTTTATCTTCCACTTTATTAACTATTCTATTATAAATCTTTTCTATTCTCTAGCCATATTTCCGATCTACCATCGCTCTTTCATGTTTAATACGTCCATTACGCCAAACTTCAACTCAGTTTCATGTTTGATCGTCTGACGTCGATTTCTTTACCATCGTCAAACTCAATTTCATCGCCGTAGTGAAACTCAGTTTCATCTCATCTTCTTCACAATCGTGTTTCATCGCATCGCCACCTTCTGTTTCATCGCCATCATTTCAGGTATGGTCTTCAATAATAAATTTTTACAACTTACTTTTAAAAAAAACTTTATAAAAACCAAGGAAAATTTTATTGTTGTTTTTTTAAACAGAACCTGTTATATTTTGAAGAAATAAGAAATCATCATGGAATTTGTCATAGTTATACAAAACCGATATGGTATGATGATTTGTTAAACATGACAAATCTATAAGCGTGACTACTATGTCATGTTACATATGTTGAACATCTTAACATAGTTGTTTCATGGATGCAAGTACGTAATTTTTTACATGTTGTTATTGATTGTATTTTATTATATTTGTCTGATAAAAAATTATAAGTTGTTATTGATTGTATTTTTTAATGTTCATATGATAAAAAAAAATTAGGATTCAGCCGATATTGATTGTGTTTTTTTTTTTTTCTTTACAGATATTTGATGACTCGAGATCAAATCACCGGATCACAGTAAATAAGTTCGAAAACGTCGTATGGATTTTATTTTGAAATTAATTGAAGAAAATGACGATGCTAATATATGTCTATTTAATATTGTTACATTGTGGTTTTGTAATTTTGTTAATGGATATCTAATTATTAGTCGGAAATTTTGTACTCTATATTTTTTGTGTATAAACATGAGATACTGTGATATTGTATATTTTGATTATTAGATGTTTATATAAAATTGTGATTGTAAGTACAAAAACTCTTATTTGAAATTTAATACGAAATATTGTATGGATTAGGAGCGTGAAAACAAAATGAGAAATTTATATAAATAAAAAATAAAAAAAAATAATTATTTTAACTATATCTATTAAGTTAGTTGGTCAAAATATCCGACTTAAAAAGATGATGTGTTGTACTGAATTTATGATGTTTAAGTCGGTTAAGGTGAATCGACTTAATATGATGAAGCTCTGTTAAGTCGGTTCATGGAACGAGTTAAAAAACAACATATTTTTTAAGTCGTTTGCTGTTAACTCGGGCACGGAACCGACTTAAAATGTACATTTTAACCGACTTAAAAAGGCAAAATTCTACTAGTGAATGATTAGACTACACATACACAACTTATGACAAACAAGTCAAAACCTAAATATCTAAGTAACAAACAAGAGCCGACATTCTTTGATATTTGATCTCATTAGAGAGCTAACAACAGAAAATATTATTTAAATTACCCAAACATACTGAAAAAGAAAACAGGCATCAGACATTGGACAACAATTGAAGAATATGGGAGGGAAAGGGTCTAAATTTAAAGCTAATAAATTTATAACATTCGCAGAAGTGAGATAGCTACTGGACTACAAGATCAGAACAAAAACATAAATCAGAAGAGCGAAGTTGAGAATATAGTTTCATGCATTGCCGTACTTGAATGTATTTCATAACATCTTTCTCGAATGTCTCATAAGTCTGAGCCTCCAAATTATGCATCATCAAAGGCTGCAAAATAATTATAAAATTTCAACATTAATGATCTAAATATGCGAGCATAGAAGCAAATAAATGAGTTAAATGCAGCAGGACAAATAATGCTTACTTGCAAGTGTGACTATAAAAAATCCATGTATCCAAGCTGGCATAAGAGCTGGAGTCAGGAGAAGATAATAGCAATCATACTATGCCTATATTACAAACTTAATTTATTTATCTAAAAACAATTTTCATTCTATAAATAAATTTGATACATAAAGTATTTGTTCAAAACTGCAACAAGGGAAAACTAATGACTTGAACATAAACAATGAGTTGAATTGAACAATGATGGTGATTCTGTCATTCTGATTCTTAAACACAATTGCAAATGTATATATCCCAAATTTAGAAAGGAATTCATGCTATGAATGAAGTTTAGCTCATTGGTTGCACTCTTTGTTGAATGAAACCAAAGTCACCAGTATTATTAGTATAACCATTGCCATAGCCAAGACACAGAACATCAATTATGAATATAAAAAGTTGCTCTTTAATGAATATTTAGAAAAAAGAGGAAATACTATCTTAGCTCTAAATAAAACTAGGAGCAGTTTTGTGCACCAAAAAGTAGAACAAAACTCCACAAGGTTTTTTTTCACAACTATCCTATTAAACTGATAGAACAACACAAAAAACCACAAATATTAACATATATATAAACCTATCTTATGAAGCATGTTATGAGACAATTAAACAACACATTTGAAATTTTTTCACCGAACGATCTTATACTGACCAAAACCTTGCAAATAAATAAAGTAGTACAAGACAAACATTAGCTTGTACCTGAAAGTCCAACAAAACTGTAAGACCCATAATTTTAAAGTACACTTTATGTATTTTTATGTATTTTGGATTTGAGCTCGGAGGCTTTCTAGCCAAAGTTAATAATATTTTGAAGTTTATATGATCAAAAAGTTATTTTGATACCGTTTGGAATTACTCGTCGATGAATAAATTAAATTAACTGCGGTGAATCCTTTACGGAGATTTAATGCGTATAGGTGAAATGGTAATTTAACAAATATCTAGATATTTTGAGATATTTGTTAAGTTATATTTAATATATATATATATATTATATATATATATGTTTGCTTGGAGAGAATAGAAAGAAAGGAAATTAGAAGGAAGGAAAAAGAAAAGAAAAGGTTATATAAAGGAAAGAAGGAAATAGAAAGGAAGGAAAACAAAGAAAGGAAAAAGGAAGGAAAGAAAATTCAGAATTCCATCTTCTTCCTCCCTACGCGTGACCCTCATTTTCCCTTCTCCTCCATTTTCGTCTTTCGTTGCTTTCTTTCTTCAAGACTAGTAACCCAAGGTTGGGTGAGTGTTAGAACAAGGATTTCGCAACTCCACTCTTCCTCTTTGATTCGAAAACGAAGAAAAACGGTATTTGAGATTCAAACACAAACCCCTTCGTTTCTTCTAGATCCAAGCTTCATTTCGCGAAGAGTTAGAAGGGAAAGTTGCTCACTACCACGCCACGGTGCTAGGGGACAATTTGGAGGCGACGCTGCGAGCGAAGATTTTACCGAATTTACTCACGGTGCTGTAATCGTACGTTAGAGCTAACGCGAAGGTAAGGGCTCCTTCCAAACTTTTAGTTTGCATCTAGGGCCTTATCTGTGGTTGTGTGGAAACGAATTATGTTAGGATTGGAGTATTGTTTTGGGAAAAATGATTTTACCTCATGTATGTAAGATTTTGAATAAATGAAATTTATTATGTTGATTTGTGTTCATTGTATTTGGCATGTTCATACTTGATGTTTGTTGATTGATGTGTTTTGGTGTGAATTATGAATTGAATGTGAGAATTTGTTTGAGTTTGTTTTGTGTGGAATTTGAAAACCATTAAGTTAAATGAGTATTAAGAATGGGGAATCTCTTAATATCTTGTTTACTTAATGTGTGTTTGTTTGTGAAAAATCGTTTAAGTTAACTGGGCGTTAAGAATGGGGAATCTCTTAATGTCTTGGTTACTTAATATTCGTTTTGAAAATTGTTAAGTTAACTTGGCGTTAAGAATGGGGAATCTCTTAATGTCTTGGTTACTTAATATTTTGTTTTGAAAATTGTTAAGTTAACTGGGCGTTAACAATGGGGAATCTCTTAATGTCTTGGTTACTTAATATTTGTTTTGAAAATTGTTAAGTTATCTAGGCGTTAATAATGGGGAATCTCTTAATGTCTTGGTTACTTAATATTCGTTTTGAAAATTGTTAAGTTAACTGGGCGTTAAGAATGGGGAATCTCTTAATGTCTTGGTTACTTAATATTTGTTTTGAAAATTTTTAAGTTAACTAGGCGTTAAGAATGGGGAATCTCTTATGTCTTGGTTACTTAATATTTGTTTTGAAAATTGTTAAGTTAACTAGGCGTTAAGAATGAGGAATCTCTTAATGTCTTGGTTACTTAATATTCGTTTTGAAAATTGTTAAGTTAACTGGGCGTTAAGAATGGGGAATCTCTTAATGTCTTGGTTACTTAATATTTGTTTTGAAAATTGTTAAGTTAACTAGGCGTTAAGAATGGCGAATCTCTTAATGTCTTGGTTACTTAATATTCGTTTTGAAAATTGTTAAGTTAACTGGGCGTTAAGAATGGGAATCTCTTAATATCTTGGTTACTTAATATTTGTTTTGAAAATTGTTACGTTAACTAGGCGTTAAGAATGGGGAATCTCTTAATGTCTTGGTTACTTAATATTCGTTTTGAAAATTGTTAAGTTAACTGGGCGTTAAGAATGGAGAATCTCTTAATGTCTTGGTTACTTAATATTTGTTTTGAAAATTGTTAAGTTAACTAGGCGTTAAGAATGGGGAATCTCTTAATGTCTTGGTTACTTAATATTCGTTTTGAAAATCGTTAAAGTTAACTAGGCGTTAAGAATGGGGAATCTCTTAATGTCTCAGTTACTTAATGTTTGTTTTTGAAAATCGTTTCAGTAAATGAGTATTAAGAATGAGGAATCTCTTAATGTCTCGTTTACTGAATGTTTTGTTTTGAAAATCGTTTAAGTTAACTGAGCGTTAAGAATGGGGAATCTCTTAATGTCTCGGTTACTTAATGTTTGTTTTTGAAAATCGTTTCAGTAAATGAGTATTAAGAATGGGGAATCTCTTAATGACTTACTTAATGAATGTTTTGTTTTGAAAATCGTTAAGTTAAATGAGAATTAAGAATGGGGAATGTCTTAATGTCTCGTTTACTTATGTATGTTTTGGTAAATCGTGCATACCCGTGATAGGTGGCACCTTGGTAAACGGTACGGGCCCGTGATAGGCAGTACGTTTACGATTTACGTTTGGTAAGTTGTGCAGACCCGGGATAGGTGGCACCTCGGTAAACAGTACAGACCCGTGATAGGTAGTACGTTTACGACTTACGTTCCTTAGGGAATTGTGTTTGTCCGTGAGAGACTGCACAGGGGTTTATCCGTGAGAGACTACGCCCTGGTTTATGTTAGATGAGAATTAAGAATGGGGAATCTCTTAATGTCTCGTTTACTTATGTATGTTTTTGGTAAATCGTGCAGACCCGTGATAGGTGGCACCTTGGTAAACGGTACGGGCCCGTGATAGGCAGTACGTTTACGATTTACGTTTGGTAAGTTGTGCAGACCCGGGATAGGTGGCACCTCGGTAAACAGTACGGACCCGTGATAGGTAGTACGTTTACGACTTACGTTCCTTAGGGAATTGTGTTTGTCCGTGAGAGACTGCACAGGTGTTTGTCCGTGAGAGACTACACCCTGTTAAATTGTGAATTGTTGTTTCATTTGGTATGTGTAGTAATTGTGTTATAATGCTAAGTGTTATGTTTTGGAATTGGGTGATAACATGTTTGCTTGCAATACCATTTCGAAACCCATGATGTTGTAGTATTGTGTTATAAGTGCTAAGTGTTAGGATTTAGATTATGTATGAATGTGATTGAGTTAGTTATGAAGTTTTGAAAGAATACACAGGGAAATCGATTTCCCAATCGATTGGATTGATTTGCAGGAAGTTCACTATTTTAACCTAATCGATTTGCCAATCGATTGTATTAAATATGTCTTTCAAAATCTTTAAGAAATCGATTTGGAAATCGATTGCAGAGAGGCAGGAACTCAGCAAAACTGCCAAAATCGATTTGGAAATCGATTTGGCAACCCAGGGGCTCATCAAAACTGACAAAATCGACTTAGAAATCGATTTGGTCATGCAGAAACTCAACAGAACTGACCAAATCGATTTGGCAATCGATTGGCTCAGCAAAAGTACTTATTTTGAGTTAGATAATCGATTGCTCAATTGATTTATCAATGCTTTGGTCAGTTTATGTATTACTTGATGGTTTGAGAACTTCGTTTTGAGTTCATTGTTAATTGGCAAGCATTATATGAACTTTTAGCATATGGAAAATCCTTTTAAGGTGCATGCTTAGTTGAAAGGTTATTTTGTGCATTTAAAACTTAAATGTTATGTGTTACCTGTTAATTTCGGTTGGTGACCCTTTACAATTATTGTGGAAATCTGGCTTTGCCCTCAGATGAGAGTCAGGACGATCCTACCGGTTCGTACCCTACGGACGGGAATGGAGATTGGAACGCTTGACTGCAGCTACGTTAGGAGGATCTCACGGGGCGCGTGGAGATCACTCAGGGTGTTTAGTTGTTTTGTAAATGATCAGTACTAGGGTTGACACAAAAGGGAACGGTATGTCTTTCCTTTGGGTTTCGTTACTTTTAATCTGGAAGACTGTACTACTCTTGTTAATGTAAATATTTTGAATCTGGATTGAGAACTTTTCCGCTGCTTGGAAATTTATAAATGACTTGATTACTTATCCAAAGGTGTTACCTTGTTTATTTCTCTGTTTTATTTTTATTTCTTTTAAAAAAACAAAATACACCCTCGCTTTGAAAAACGGGGTGTTACAAAAACTAAGGCAAAACCAAAACAACAACGTGGAAAATGGCGACAATGGAAATAATAATTGATAGGGACATTTGAATCAGCATTAATACCTTTATGCAAGTAGCAATGGCGACAATGTCAGAATTCTTATGGCTCCTTCAACTTGACAATATACTCCAATATCAGAAATAATCTATTCTAGCAACTAAAAGCAATTTGAAAATTGAAAATGTTCAAAGAAAAAACACAAAAAAACACTAAATTTAGAAGAAAAAACCCTCAATCAGAAGAAAATCAAAACCCTAACTCACTACAGTTCACGAAAATGAATAATGAAACGAGAATAATGAAAAATGACAGAAATGAGACTGAAATGAAATAGAGTGGCACGCACCACTTACGAAGGCGACGAGGTTACGACGACAACGAAGTTGAGATGCAACGTAAAGAGGTTAAAATTCGATGGCCGCGAGGTGTGACGGTGGTGGCTAAACCAGAAGAAAATCAAAACCTAACTCAATGTAGTTCACGAAAATGAATAATGAAACGAGAATAATGAAAAATGGCGAGAAACGAGACTGAAATAAAACAGAGTGGTGCGCAAATTTACGACGGCGACGAGGTTGCGATGACTATGGTTGAAAAGCAGTGGCGAGGTGTGACGGTGGTGATTTGAGATGCGACAGTGATGTGTGAGAGTGGTGGGTTAAGAATACGCGAGTGTGACAGTGTGAGGGTGTTGGATTTTGAGTTTCAAAAACTATTTAAAAATCACAATTTATGCCACCGAAGATATTACTGGGTTGAGTCGCGGACTAGGTCGCTCTCTTTAAGACGTTTCGCGGCACTGCCCAAATTGTGCAAGGCAGACTATCAACCACGAAGTCCCCAGGATAAAACAGTCCAGATTCACTGTATCGGAGTTCCACTGCACCGTAGAAAAACCGTTCTAGAATTACACCCTCAATATGGCAGTTAAAGCCACTCTCAATATGACAGTTAAAGTCACTCTCAATATGGTACTATGACCATTCATAACTACGGTATAATAACCGCTCAAAAGACAAAAAAACAAAAACGAATGGACTACGGCATAATAACCGCTCTAAAACAAAGTGATTACGGCATAGCAACCGCTCTAAAAACAAAAGAATTACGGCATAACAACCGCTTTAAAACCGAAGGACTACGGCATAATAACCGCTCTAAAACAGAAGGGACTGCGGCATAATAACCGCTTTAAAACCGAAGGGACTGCGGCATAATAACCGCTTTAAACAAAGGGACTGCGGCATAATAACCGCTCTTAAACCGAAGGGACTGCGGGCATAATACCGCTCTTAAAACCGAAGGGACAGAAAGAAAGGGAGAAGTGGCTCGAAAATTAGGCGAGCAGAATATAAGAGGGAGAAAAGAGAAAGTTGGGAAAAGCATCCAACTTTCGGTGTGCTTTTCAAAATAGCTTGAAACTCATTATATAGTGATGGAAGCAAGTCACATATGTTTTCTTAAACAATGTGGGACTTTAGTATGTATAGAATTAAAACTACACAAAACATGATAGTTTTTCAAAGTGGGATTTCAAAAAATATTCTTACCAATGTGGGACTTGAATTTTAAAAACAATTTTCTTTCCACTTAAATTTAACAAAAAATATTTCTTTCCAATGTGGGACTTCAACAAGTTTTAAATTCACACTATAACATGCATATGTTTCCAACAATCCCCCACTTGAATTTAAAAAAAGTTTCTTAAAATAGCATCAAGTTAAAAAAAAAGTTTCTTAAAATAGCATCAAGTGCTTCTATAAGATCATGCATAAACAAAGGTGTCTTTCGACTTGAACCTTTGCATAGCGAGTAAGATTCAGATTCAACAAGAGTAACCCATAGTTTTGAACTCTATCTCAGACATCAAACCCACACACAACCTTTTCATTAGGTGTATTCTAAAAAAGCCCGTGCATTTAGGGCCCTGCACGTGTATCCCAGTCTAGTGAATGCTCTAGGAATTTTGCCTCGAAATTCCATAGGAAGCGGCCCCCACTTCCACATTCACGTAGGTGAGTCTATCAAGAGTACTCCTGTAGCCACTAGGTACGCCACTCCATATAGAGTATAGATCTCATTAAGAGTTTCTATTATCTCATCCTTTTATCGCTTCAGGAATCATGCTTCTCATATAAAATATAGCATGTTCATCTCATATCACTATGACTTGTTATTACCCATTGAACCTAATTCTTGGGGTCTCCAGTCTTTTAGGTCGGGTTACCATCATAAGTGACTCATTTATCTATAGGCATTAGTCTCATCCTTTAGGATGTATTTATGACTTTCTCTGTAGCTAATCCTTTCGTCAAATGATTTGCTAAATTCTCATCAGTGCATACATGATCCACTATAACAACTCATTTAGAAAATAACTTTCTAACAGTGTTGTGCTTACGACGAATTTGTCGTTTCTTATTGTTGTAGTAACGATTCTCAATCTTCGCAATAGCCGCGGTACTATCGCAGTGGATCAACGCATCTGTCATAGATCTTTTCCATATAGGGATCTCAACTAGCAAACATCTCAACCAGCTTGCTTCTTCACTAGTAGTAGCTAGTGCTATCATTTCAGACTTTATAGTGGACTGAGCCAATATCGTCTGTTCTTCGATTTCCAAGATACAACACCACTCGTTATATTAAAATATAGTCATCGATTGCTTTGGAGTCATCTGATAAGATGTTCCAATCATCATCATTGTATCCTTCAAGGATAGTAGGAAATCTTCGATAATGTAATCCGAGACTCATGGTCCTTTTTAGGTATCTCATGACTTTTTCCATAGCGTGCCAATGCTCCATACTAGGTCTACTAGTAAACCTGTACAATAATCCCACGAAACAGGCAATGTCCGGGTCTAGTACAATCAATGGCATACTTGAGGCTGCCAATGATGCTCGCATTTTTAAATTCACACTATAACATACATATGTTCCAACAGAGGGTTTCTTTATGAACAATTTGTTTTAGAGTTGCCCTAAATTGTTAGTTATGCAAAAACTAGGTCCTTGATACATTTCTTTTTTAGCAAAATATGTCTTTGTAACAAAAAAAATTTCTTAAAATATTGAATAATTTTAATGTTTATATATGATTTTCTTTACTTTTTTATAAACAAATATAATAATTATATTTTTGAGAATTTCTATAGTAAATTTAAAAATTAATTTATTTTGATATCATCAAACTAAATCGTGAATGGTTAAATAATATGTTAATTAGTTTGACTATATTTTAAATTTAATATCGTTAAATTTTTAAAGTTTTATCTTTTAATTCTATTTTCAAATAACATTTTTTGTCATAATTTTATTTAAAAATAAAATTTTATTTAGGAAAACAATTTATTTAATTACTGAGGTCAAAATTAAATAGAGAAATTTATCAAAATTCTTAATTCAATGAATTTAATAGACAATATACTATGACATTTAAAAATTACAATAATATTACTAGTGGAGCGGGTTCGGGTGAAGAAATATAACACTCCAAAGCATTTGTGTTCCAAATTTTAATTTGGGGAAAAATCCAAACCCAACACTAAATCAAACTAATTTTCCTTTCCAAATCAAGATGGATTCAGATGCATACTACGAGTCCGAATTATATTATCATCTTTAATTGTGGAACTTGTCTTATATTTTTAATTTGTTTAAAAAGTAATTCTATTTTATTTATATAAAAATAAAATCATAAAAATTGACATGAAATTTACCTGCGGAATTTCCTAAGAATAAAATACTTAAACTTTGCAACGAATTTGCTGCGGAATTTGCCTCGGAATTTACTGCGACCATTTACCGCAAATAAATCCTATGGGAAAAAAATATGAACGTTGCTGCGGAAATATAGTCGTTATGTAAATCCACAGCAACAAAAAACGTTATCTACCGTTTTACCTGCAGAATATAGTACCGCAGGAAAAGTCATAAGAATAATTGAAACCACAGGAAAATCCTCACGTATTACCAGCGGAATGTGTCCGCAGGAAAAAGCAAATTTCTAGTAGTGATACTTTCGCTCCTCTTTATGGTAGCCCTATATAGTTCTCTCTATTGAATTTTTATTTTTCTTCTTTGTATCTATTATAATAAAAATTTATAAGATAGTTTGACCAGGTATCCTATATTTTCCCACTAACTCTTGGTTGTTACGAATAAACAAATACATATTGAATTCATATAGGATTTTTTGTTTGATTTTGTTTGACTCCTTAATAAATAGATAATTCGGTAGCAAAATTTTGTTATAATAGCTTGTTTGTTATTATCTATTTCATATAACCGTTAAGAAACACAAACAAACCTCCTATTATTACAGTCTCAAACAAACAACTTACAAATGTTACCTTATTTTTAAGCAAATTAGTTGTTGATATATATATAATAATAATAATAATAATAATAATATAATAATAATAATAATAATAATAATAATAATAGTAATTATAAATAATAATATAATCATAGTAATCTAAAATTTAGAAATTTTAAAATTCTAATTATTTTTTTAATCTTTGATTAGGGATGTTACATTATTCTAGTCCATTAGGGTTTTTAACTAAACATATGCATCAATAGGTATGTTTGGGTCATGGGATTAACATTTAGGGTCGTTTTCATCCTCCATAGGCTTATTCTAGTCCAATTAGGGTTTTTAACCAATCTTGTGCATCCATAAGTTTATTTGTGTCATTTGATTAATAGTTTAGGTCATTTTCGTACTCGCTAGGCTTATTCTTGTCCAATTAGGGTTTTTAATCAATCTTCTGCGTCCAATAGGTGTGTTTGTGTCATTAGATTAACATTTAGGTCATTTTCATCCTTCCTAAGCTTATACTAGTCCAATTAGGGTTTCTAACCAATTTTGTGCATCCAAAAAGTTCATTTGTGTCATTAGATTAACATTTAGGTCATTTTCATCCTCCCTAGGCTTATTCTAGTCCAAATAAGGTTTTTAACAAATCTTGTGCATCCAATAGGTGTATTTGTGTCATTAGATTAACATTTAGGTCATTTTCATCATCCCGAGGCTTATTTTAGTCCAATTAAGGTTTTTAACCAATCTTGTGCATCCAATAAGTTCATTTTTGTCTTTGGATTAACTTTTAGGTCATTTTCGTCCTCCCTATGCTTATTCTTGTCCAATTAGGGTTTTTAACCAATCTTGTGCAATAAATAGGTGTGTTTGTGTCATTGGATTACCATTTAGGTCATTTAAGTCCTCCCTAGCCTTATTCTTGTCCAATTATGGTTTTTAACAAATCTTGTGCATCCAATAAGTTCATTTGTGTCATTGGATTAACATTTAGGTCATTTCCATCCTCCTTAGGCTTATTCTAGTCCAATTAGGGTTTTTAAGCAATCTTGGGCTTCCAATTTATGTCATTTGTGTCATAAGGGTAACTTTTAGGTCATTTTCATCCTCCCTAGGTTTATTCTTGTCCATCTAGGGTATTTAACCAATCTTGTGCATCCAATAGGTGTGTTTGTGTCATTGGATTAACATTTAGGTCATATTCATCCTCCTCTAGGCTTATTCTACTCCCATTAGGGTTTTTAAAACAATCAAGTGCATCCAATTAGGGTTTTTAACCAATCTTGTACATCCAATAAGTTCATTTGTGTCATTGGATTAACATTTAGGTCATTTTTGTCCTCCCTGAGCTTATTCTAGTCCAATTTGGGTTTTTAACAAATCCTTTGCATCCATTAAGTTCATTTGTCTCATTGGATTAACATTTAGGTGATTTTTCGTCCTCCCTAAGCTTATTCTAGTGCAATTAGGGGTTTTTAACCAATCTAGTGCATCCAATAAGTGCATTTGTGTCGTTGAATTTACATTTAGGTCATTTTCGTCCTCCCCAAGGTTATTTGAGTCTGATTAGGGTTTTAAACCAATCTTGTGCATCAAATAAGTTCGTTTGTGACATTCGATTAATATTTAGGTAATTTTCGTCGTCCTTAAGCTTATTCTAGGCCAATTAGGGATTCTAACCAATCTTGTGCATCCAAATAAGTTCATTTGTGTCATAGGATTATTATTAAGGTCATTTTCTTCCTCCCTAGGCCTTTTCTATTCCAATTAGGGTTTTTAACTAATCTTGTGCATCCAATAAGTTCATTTGTGTCATTTGATTAATTTTTTAGGTCATTTTGGTCCTCGCTAGGCTTATTCATGTCCAATTAGGGTGTTTGTGTCATTGGACTAACATTTAAGTCATTTCCATCCTCCCTAAGCTTATTCTAGTCTAGTTACGGGTTTTTAACAAATCTTGTGCATCCAATAAGTTCATTTGTGTCATGAGATTAAGATTTAGGTAATTTTCATCCTCCCTAGGACTTTATTCTAGTCCAATTAGGTTTTTAACCAATCTTGTGCATCCAATAAGGTGTGTTTGTGACATTGGATTAACTTTAGGTCATTTTCGTCGTCGCTAGGCTTATTCTTTTTCCAATTAGGGTTTTTAACCAATCTTGTGCTTCCAATAGGAGTTTTGTGTCATTGGATTAACATTTAGGTCATTTTTCATCCTCCCTAGGCTTATTCTAGTCCAATTAGGGTTTTTTAACCAATCTTGTGCATCCAATAAGTGTCATTTGTGTCATTGGATTAAACATTTAGGTCGTTTTCATCCTCCCTAGGCTTATTTCTAGTCCAATTAGGGTTTTTAACCAATCTTGTGCATCCAATTAAGTTCACTGTGTCATTGGATTAAAATTTAGGTCTTTTTCGTCATCCCTGGGCTTATTCTTGTCCAATTAGGGTTTTTAACTAATCTTGTGCATCCAACAGGTGTCTTTGTGTCATTGGATTATCATTTAGCTCATTTTCGTCCTCCCTAGGCTTATTCTACACCAATTAGGGTTTGTAACCAAACATGTGCATCCAATAGGTATGTTTGTGTCATTGGATTAACATTTAGGTCGTTTTAATCCTCCCTAGGCTTATTCTACTCCAATTAGGGTTTTTAACCAATCTTGTGCATCCAATAAGTTTATTTGTGTCATTTGATTAATTTTTTAGGTGATTTTCGTCCTCGCTAGGCTTATTCTTGTCCAATTAGGGTTTTTAACCAATCTTCTGCATCCAATAGGTGTGTTAGTGTCATTCTCGTCCTCCCAAGGCTTATTCTAGTCCAATTAGGATTTTTAACCAATCTATTGCATCCAATAGGTGTCTTTGTGTATTGGATTATCATTTAGCTCATTTTCGTCCTCCCTAGACTTATTCTAGTCCAATTAGGGTTTCTAACCAAACTAGTGCATCTAATAGGTAAGTTTGTGTCATTGGATTAACATTTAGGTCATTTTCGTCCTCCCTATGCTTAATCTTGTCCAATTAGGGTTTTTAACCAATCTTGTGCATCCAATAGGTGTGTTTGTGTCATTGGATTAACATTTAGGTCATTTTCGTCCTCCCTATGCATATTCTAGTCCATTTAGGTTTTTTAACCAATCTTGTGCTTCCAATATGTATGTTTGTTTCATTGGATTAACTTTTAGGTCAATTTCGTCCTCCTTAGGCTTATTATTGCCCGATTATGTTTTTTAAACAATCTTTGGCATCCAATAGTTGTTTGTTGTCGTTGGATTAACATTAAGGTCATTTTCGTCCTCAAAAGGCTTATTCTATTCCAATTAGGGTTTTAAACTAATCTTGTGCATCTAATAGGTGTCACTTTTGTGTCATTGGATTTTCATTTAGCTCATTTTTGTTCTCCTTAGGCTTAATCTAGTCCAGTTAGGGTTTTTAACCAATCTTGTGCATACAATAGGTGTGTTTGTGTCATTGGATTAACATTTTTGTCATTTTCATCCTCCATAGGATTATTCTAAGTCCAATTAGGGCTTTTAACCAATCTTCGGCTTCCATATATATGTTTGTGTCATAAGGTTAACTTTTAGGTCATTTACGTCCTCCTTAGGCTTATTCTTGTCAAATTAGGGTATTTAACCAATCTTGTGCGTCCAATAGGTGTGTTTGTGTCATTGGATTAACATTTAGGTCATTTACGTCATCCTTAGCCTTTTTCTTGTCCAATTATTGTTTTTAACCAATCTTTTGCATCTAATAAGTTCATTTGTGTCATTGGATTAGCATTTTTTAAACACACTAATTGAAAGAATACAGCTAAGCAGAACAAAAAAATGACCTTAAAAGTTAATCCAATGACACAAACACACATTATTGATTTGCACAAGATTTGGTTTAAAAAACCTAAATGGACTAGAATATATTAGGGAGGACGGAAAATGAGCTAAATGGATAATCCAATGACACAAGAGACACCTATTGAATGCACAAGATTAGTTTTAATGAACCCTAATTGGACAAGAAATAAGCCTTGGAGGAAAATGACCTAAAGTTAGTCGAATTACACGAACACCATCATATTGGACAGCACAAGATTGGTTAAAAACCGTAATGAACAGAATAAGCTAGGGAGAAGAAAATGTCTAAAATTTAACCCAACGACACAAATGAACTTAAATGACTATTGGATGCACAGATTGGTTTAAAAATCCTAATTTGGAAAAAAACAAGGCTAGAGAGGACGTAAATGACCTAAATTTTAATCCAATGATCCAACACACCATTGGATGCATAAGATGGTTAAAAAATCCTAATTGGACAAGAATAAGTATAGGCATGATGAAAAATGGACCTAAAGTTTAATCCATAACACAAATTGATAACTTATGGATGCAAAAAAATTGGATTAAATTACCCCTAATTGGACTATAATAAAGCCTCGAGATATTGAAAATGAACTAAAATTTATCAAAATGACACAAATGAACTTATTGGTTGCACAAGATTGGTTAAAAAACACTAATTGGACCAGAATAAGACTAGGGAGGACGAAATGACCCTAAATCCATAATCCAATAGCCACAAAGACACGTATTGAATGCACAATAAGTTAAAACACCTAATTGGACTAAGATAAAGCTCGGGAGGATACGAAAATGACATCCAAAAAGTTAATCCTATTCACATACAACACACACTATTGGAAGCACAAGATTGGTTTAAAACCCTACAATTGTCACTAGTAAGTAAGCCTAGGGAGGGATGAAAAGAACCTAAATATTCAAATCCAATGAACGCAAGCAACACCTATTGAATGACAACAAGTTTGGTTAAAACCCTAATTGGACAAGAATAAGCATAGGGAGGACAAAATGACTTAAAAAGTTAATCCAATGTCGACAAACACACCTATTCGACGCACAAGTTTCGTTATAAAAACCCTAAATGGACTAGAATAAGCCTACGGAGGATGAAATTAGCTAAATGATAATCCAGTGACAACAAACACATCTATTGGTGCACATGATTGGTATAAAAACCCTAATTGGACAAGAATAAAGCCTATGGATTGCGAAATGACCTAAAAGTTAATCCAATACAGAAATGAACTTATTGGATGCACAAGAATGGTTAAAAAACCCTAATGGACATAGAATTAACGCCTAGGGAGGATGAAAGTGACCTAAAATGTTAATTCCAATGAAACAAATGAACTTATTAGATGCACAAAGGATTGGTTAAAAACTCTAATTGGACTAGCAATAGCTTAGGAAGGACGAAAATGACCTAATGTTAATCCATGACACAAATAAACTTTACAGATGCACAAGATTGTGTAAAACCCAAATGGACTAGAGTAAGCGCATGGAGAACGAAAATGACCTAAATGTTAATCCAAGACACAGAATGAACTATTGGATGTACAAGATTGGTTAAACCCTAATTATACTAGAATAAGCATAGGGAGGATCAAAATGACCTAATGTTCATTCAATGACACAAACATACTATTGGATTGCACTAGTTTGGTTTAAAAACCTAATTGGACTAGAATAAGTTAGGAGGACGAAAAGAGCTAAATGATAATCCAATGATTCAGAGACACCTATGGATGCACTAGATTGGTTAAAATCCTAATTGGACTAGAATAAGCATAGGGAGCGGAAAGTGATCTAAAAGTTAATCCATGACACAACCACACATATTGGAAGCACAAGATTGGTAAAAACCCTAATAGGACTAGAATATGCCTAGGGAGGGTATAAAATGGCTAAATTAATCCAAAGACACAAACACGCCTATTGGATGCACAAGATGGTTAAAAACCTATTTGGACAAGAATAAGCCTAGGGGACGAAAATCACCTAAAAGTTAATCCATGACACAAACACACATATTGGAAGCACAAGTTGGTTAAAAACCCTAAATGGACTAGAATATGCCTAGGGAGGATGAAAATTGCCTAAATATAGTCCAATGACACAAACACGCCTATTCAATTGCACAAGATTGGTTAAAACCCCTAATTGGACAAGAATATGCCTATAGAGGATGAAAAATGACTTAAAAGTTAATCCAATGACACAAACACATCTATTGGATGCACACGATGTTGTTAAAAATACTTATTTGACTAGAATAAGGCCTATGGAGGAAGAAA
>PGTU02009675.1:0-17264 GCA_002896215.2 Cicer echinospermum
AGATTCTAGTCATGGGGTTGCGCCTGATGGGAGAGAACAATGATATGGCCAGATGGTCGAGGGTATGTAAACTACATAAGGATTATTTTCATTACTACATAAGGATTATGGTTCATATTGAAGTTATTATTTTTATAATTGTTTGGCAGGTGGTGTACCGTGTAGGGTGGCCTCCAGGCCCTCCACCTCAGTCATTTCATCACAATATGTTGATCCGTATCCTAGCTGGGGAGCAATCCCAGAATTAACTTTGGAACGTTGGTTCGACAAATTTGGTGTAAGATTAAGTTATATATCTTGTTAAGTGAGTTGAACTATTGTGTTGATCTTAATTCAACATATATTTATTTTGTAATGTAATGTGCAGGAGAAGAGTTGCTTGGTTGCCTGAGCCACAATTTTCAGATTAAGAATATCTTCATACAAAAGGATCATATGCGTCTTTCGATATGTTGATGCAAGCGAGAAAGAAGCGTAAAGTGGTCCAACTTGGATGGAGAAACTGTTTGGAATATCTTGAGAGATATGGATGGATCCGTCGTTTAAGAAGATATCAAATCAAGCTAAGAAAAATCGTGCTTACTTCATAAAGGAGGAGTTGTCCATACTGGTGGATCTATATCCATGCCTGAACATACCATTCGATTGGTACACTTTTTTATATTAAGGACATACCTACTATTTTTGCTATTTTAATTGTTTTTGTTGTTTGTTTCAAAATGCCATTAGATTATTTTGCTGAAATATTTTGTTGTTTTCCTTGTTGCTGAAATGGTGACTCACGTGTTATGTTGTTTTTTTATTTTTGTAAGGCTGAAGAGTTAGGTAGAGACCCATATTGGATGAGGTCTTTTTAAAAACTCACACTAAGAAGAAGGACAACTCTTGCGGTTGATGAAAGAGGCACAAAAAACATATGTAAGAAATATTAAATCATTCATTCATTCTTTCTTTGTATTTTCTTGAAAAGTAATTTGATTATGTTAAGTAATTTGATTATGTTAAATCATTTTCATTTGAGTAGGAAACATATCAAGGTAAGTTGCAACAAGCTTCCAAAAATGGGGAAGAGTCTAGTAGTTGTAGCCAAGTGGTTAATGCGGAAGCTCGCTTAAGACATGTGGGTCCAATCTGTGGGGGAAGATAAAGGGAGGATCTATGGTGCTGGAGATAGATCCTCACTTTATAGACCAGGTGTCACCAAGTCTATCACCAGATTCTCGTCCATCTAGAGGGTTGTGTCAATGTATGGTCTCAACACTCTACGAGATAGCTGCACAGATAGCAGCATTGAGGAGCGAGCAAAAGCGCAGACACGAGGCACAGAGGCGCGGGAGGGAAGCTAAGGAAAGCAGAGCAACATCGACAAGAGGATGAATCAACGCACTAAAGAGCTCCAGATACAGCTAGCAACATTGGCAAAAAGTGTCTGCTTCAAATACAGGCTGAGTCATCCCAGTCAGTCGTCGTCATCCAGATTATGACGAGGATGAGTCTAACGATGATGACGGCGATGAGTAAGTACTTATTTCATGTTAGTTTCGTATAGTAGTAGCTTTGAACTTATGGTATGTGACAATATGTATTTTGGTTATGTGTATTTTGAACTTATGGTATGTGTATTTTGAAATTTATGGAGTGACAATGTGGTAAGTTATGGAGTGAGAATGTGTATTTTGGGAACTAATGGTAAGTGCAAGTTGCCCTATTTTTGAAATTTGTGGCATCAGAGTTAATTTGGAAAATACTATTTACATAATATTTCACTTTGTTTTGACAATGATGTTAATATGCTTACCAATTAATTTAAAATATATATAAAAAATACAGAAACCGTAAAAAAAAAAATAGAATTACAAATCATTTTTTCATTACCCACGGACAAATTCAATGGATAAAATTATCAATATTAAATAAATAAAAATAGTAGACTTGTTCACGGATGATCCGTGGGTAACGTAACCTACGACTTTTCCGTCGATAACTATCTACTATTTTACCTACGGCAAATCTATGGGTACGTTACCCACAGAGACTCAGTGGTCATATTACCCACGGAAAATCCTAGTAAGTGTTCCCACAGCTTGTCCGTCGGTGAATATTTTCCTACGAGCGATTTAGCTACGAACTCGTGTCCTGGGTAATCCGTAGGAAATTTACGTTACCTATGGATAGTCCCGTGGGTAAAGATAAAATTGCCGTAGGTAATACAGTTTTTCTTGTAGTGTAAAGGACCAAGATAAAAAGAAAGTAACTAGATAAACACAATTTTCACTTTCAAGGTAGTATCAAGAAGTAATGCTTAATTAGAGACTCACGTTTCATGCAATCAAATCTTCAAAAGATGAGGATCAACAACTTACCACACAACTTACCACCTCTCAAGTGTTTAAAAGTAAAAGGAATATAACATTCGAATTTTTGTTTAATAGCAAAGAGAAACAAGCAAATAACATAAAATGAAAATTCATCTAAAACCATAATAGAGAATTTCTTCAATCAATTCCATTTTATCCTTTTATTCATAATGTCAATCCTTATCATGAACACATTGTTAATTTTTTTAAGTATAGGGACATTATTATCTTGATTTAACTAGACAACTTAACTCTTTTATTCATACGATTAATTTTCTTTATTTTTTTAATTTGATATCATTCCAACTTTGGCGTGACTATTAGAGGCAAAGTAATTCCCTGAACTACTTAGTGAACTACATTTCCTCTCACTTTCACTTGACTTATAGTGTGAGTAAACCCTTAATCTAATCAGTGAGATGATATTTTACTATGTTTTTAAATTATTTAGGACTAGCTACAATTCCCTTATTTTTCTTGTCCTTAGTTCATAAGTTTTTATTCCCCAGTTTGTCCTATTGTTAAGGATTTAGTTTACTTCCCATTAGGCTTAATGTTTTAATTTTTTGGTCTATCTCAAAGTCACCTCAACTTATTCGTAATAGGAAATTCTTATGTCAAGACTAAGGACATCTCTATCCTAGCAACCACAATTTCAAAGTTTCATCTAACCTAACAATATGTTCATCACTAGACTTGCTCAAAAATCATACCACAATAGTGACATTATAGGATAAACTTCAAAACACTTCATTGATACTTAACTAGACATTATCGCCTAATTATTCAGCTTCAAAAGATAACCTCACAATTGTCATTAATACCAAATTTTTTTAAATAAGATTTCTAAAGGGTAATTTAAAGGCATAATCTCAAAAAAAAAAGTCATGAAAGATGCCATCACAAGCACTACAAGAGGTAAATCATCAAAATATATTTTGTGCCCCCACACTAATATAAAGAATGATCTTTATGAAAATATACTCAAATTGACACAAAATAAATAAATAAACGAGAGAAAACAATGGTGGATTTGAGTGTTTTCACGTGAATTGAAGGATCTAACCAAGTGTTTTTAAAAACAAATGCTGTAAAAATAAAAGGGAAACGAAATAAACAAATATGAATATAAATCAGAGAAAGTGAAGATGGAAGACCAACCATGATAGCGTTTCAGCAAGTGATTTAATAGTTGCACATAAATAATTAAAAACGTAGTGACCGAGTGTCCACTCCAGATTGCGTTTACTATCGAGTTGTATTTAATTACTAAAATTGAACAAAAAAGTTTCCCAAATTGATTGAAATGGATATTTAAAAATTAAAAATAGTAATAAATTGATCATTTATAATATGAAAATGTCAATGATGATTTCACTTCGAATCCAACGTTGGTGTCTAACTAGATCCTTAGTTACTGAATTTCATTTATTGAATTATTAATAAACTCTCTTATTATTTGCGCCTAATGTCTTAGTGACAGAATCTTTAATATTCAAAGTAACCCCCAAATTCTTAGTGCACTTAAGATAGAATTAAGCCTCACCGTACAGGAATTATCTGTTAATAATATTGTCCTTTGCAACTAATTTAATTGGTTTATGACCTGCATCTATCCCTAGACTACAATTCATGAATTTTCTCATCTCAAACATTCATAAAAGTCCACTTCCGTTCAAAATACGAATTGTAGACAAAAATATAATGTTGATCAAGCAATAAAAAACATTAAGCACATAGATGAGAAAATAATTCAATAAACTGATTCTATAACTACGTAATCAAATTAAAAATAAGGGTTCATCTTGTTACATTCATCCCTACAAATATGGTTTAGTATAATCATGACAGAGAGGGAAAGATAGGATTAAAGAGGACTTACAAAGAAGGGGTTCATGAATGATTCTTGATAGAACTCCTGCAATAGTGTTAGGAACACCGTCTTTGAGTTTCTCTGTTAGGGCACAAGTCCTCCAACTTTCCCAATAGTAACAAAAGATCCCTAGAAAGTAAAAAAAAAATTCATTGAATGAATGTTGTCGCATGCCGCGCTCCCCAGACGCAGCTTTTTGCGCTTCAAAGCGCGGACCCGACAGAGGCTTCAACCTGAACTGTGCCTCCAGGCGCGGCTGTTTGCGCTCAGGCGCACAACTTCTTCTATTTCAACGTTTTCTGAATTTTGCTCCTCTTTTTGAGTCTGATTGGGTTCCGATGTCTTCATGACAGTTATAACTATGGATCTTAGCTATCATTTTCACTTGGTTTGACTCCAATTGGACATCTACAACTACAGATTGACTGAAATACTCCACATAGGTATTGTTGATTTCTCACCAAAATTAGGCAATGCAACTAAAACAAAAGCAACGTAAAATTACGAAAAAAATCCTACTTAATCAAGGAATAAAACATAATATTTTATTAACTCAATAATAAATCAAAAAGTTTATCAAATAACTCCTTAAATTAACTAATGATTAAAGGTAAATAAGACTAAAATCATGAAAAATATGCATATGATGAAGAGTTATCACAACCTAAACTTAATTCTCTTGCTTGTCCCTAAACAACAATTAATTTCATATTTGAACAGTTAAAAGTAAACTTAAACTCATTTCTCAATAAAATAAAACTCATTCTTAAAATCCCAAGGTACTAGAAAACATTCATCATGCCCCATGGTTGCTTAAAAAAAACAACACAATTTGTATACTTTAGCATTCATTAATCAAGTTCAACTTCTCTTCACCACAATCTCACCAAACATTTCTCTCAAGTGTTTAGCAAGGGTCATGATTTATCACTCAAATCCTAGAACATGCGTTCACGCTACCATAGGGTTGAAAAAAATTCTTGTTAGCAATTCCAATGCCAGCAAACACACACACTTTTGGAGGACTTTCGGGTTGTAATGGGGCTAGGTAAGTGGTATGAAATTTTGGAAGGGTTTACTACTTGGAGCTAGCATACATTTTCAAATTATTCTACCACTTTTATATTTTTCTTCACCTTTTCATTGTGGAGATTCTCAAACATTGACAAAAGAACCAAAGAAGATATTATTTATCAAAGTACCACAAATTGATTTTTTGTCTTCTTTTTTTCTTTTGTGAGAATCACCACCCCAAACTTAAAAAAGTTGCTATCCCATGAACAACCAAAACTTAGAACTTATCAAGACAATAAATTTTTTTTTTCTACCTAACTCCAAGTAAGTGATTTAATTAAAATCAGGTCTTTAGCTTGTAATAGGGGCAAGGCTCAAAGGGGCTAGCAAATGATAAAGTTTTCTTAGGGTAGTTAGAAAAGCTCAAACGACAAAGAAAATTTGTCTTAGTGTTATGCATAAATTACAAGTGACGCGAGTCAATTTAGTGCAAGCTATGAAGGGATAAACACATATCTAGATAATCACACAACAAAGAATTAAATTGTTTAAGTCCAAAGCTCACATCTAGGATAATAAGAGAGAGCATGCACTGTCAAAATAATGCCAAACATGTCACTGAAAAGTTAATTTTTTTTTTTTTGTTGAAAAAATTGATGGCAAGTTAGACTTCTACAACAAAAGAGTAATCAATAATGTATGCATTGTTGAAACTCGTCGAATGAGCAATGACATGAGCAAGAAAATGAAATTTAAATTTCAAAATCCCAGACATACAACTTAAGATCAAATGCATGTTATTACAACTTCTTCGCGTAGTACACATTTAGTGAAAGGAAAAGAAAACATACAATTCGACTACTGAAATAAAGCGAGAAAAAAAAAAGAGAAGAGAAAAAAAATAGAAACAAAGAAAAAGGAAAGAAAAACTCTCTCTCAGTTGGGTATTCATTCAAGGGGCTTTGCTTAGTGCTCTGCTCTTGTACCATTGTAGTCCCCAGTATACTGGTGAGGTGAAAATTAAATCAGAATAAAGCAGGACTCCTGGTGTATGTTGAGATGAACGAAGGCTGATAGAGATTGGTCATCTCAATTCGAATACTAGCTTGTCCATCTCGCTGATCGATCATCAATTGTTCCCATCATAGTTTCCAACAGTCTAAATCTATCCTCTGTGGAGAGCTACGATGGATGCTGAGGATGGTCATGTGGCCCCCTGTTGGTTCAGTATTTTTCCTTCCTCGGCATCGCTGCTTGTGGAGCGCATGATAGTCTGCAAGAATCATATAGTGTTTTTTTCCACTTAGCAGCGATTTAGGTAGCAGGATTTCACCACTTCTTCACCCCGTTTTAGGGTGACATTCTCACCTGCTCACATAGTTTACTTAACAGGGAAGCATGATAGGAAGTAGCATGTCAAAGGATCAAAGAATCGTTGTCCTCCCTAAGATCATGAGCTAGTAGCATGCCTAATATTAATTTGTCACCTTTTATGATAGCGGTTAGTAGACATGCTCTCTGAAATGTTATATCTGACACATTTGAACATGGTAGTAGCGTATGATGAACAAAGGTACTCCATACTTTGGCAATCGAGGTGAGATCCAACAAACGCAATTTCAAGGTGAGCCAATCTCTATTTCATACCTTGTTTGTGCCTGGTCGCGCATAAGATGTGTAGGATCTCCTGAGTGTCTATTTTTATAATGTTGTTCTCCTAGCTGAAACGGCAATCTGTATAGTTCGGGAGACCAATGATATCATTGAGACTTGAGGCTGTGAAGGGTACCTTTTCCGCAATAAACTCTAATGGATCATGTGGAAATGGTTTGTCAGATTCATATTAGAGGCATTGGAGAAGAATTCCACTGCTAAGATTTGCTCGCTATGGTAACAAATGTGGTCAGCTTCTCCATCCTCTTGCAACAATCATTGCCTGGATGTCAACAAATTCATTGGCTTTATGTAACACCCATATTTGACGCGCGAGGTGTATTTTTTTTTTTAAAAAAAAAAAACAAAGAGATACTTTGGATAAATATTTTTTTAGTCGTAACATAACGACAAAGTCAACAAATATTTACAAGCAGCAGCAATAATTTTGGAAATAAAAAACCAAAGTGTTCGAACATCAAATACACAGGGGCTGTGAGGCTTATCAGACATAGCTCTACCCCTGATGTATTCTCAGCAGACCTGTACAAAAGCACTGCGCCAAGATTTAAACTCCCCCCTCACGTCACATCAAAAGTGGTACATGGACCCATCAAAATAAAAGTCATCAATTAGTTTAAGCATAGATACAATCTCGCAAAAGAAATAAATACAATCACAAAAAAAGTCATCTAGTCCTATACAACCACCTAATTTGATCATGCTACAAAACTACACAACCTGGGTGATCTCCACGCTCCCGCCAAGATCTCTGACACAACTTCGGTCAAGTATGGCTAATAACTTTTCCATCTCCAGGTACTACCGGTAGGATGATCTTGGATCTTATCTGAGGGCAAAGCCCAGATTCCACAATAATTGTAAAGGTCACCAACCGAAATTAACCAAATATCACATAACAAAATTCTTATATTTTCTAATGCTCAAAAGAACCTTTTGTCTTAGCATACTCCTCGAAAGGGTTTTCATATGTCCAAAAATGCATAAACAATAGTTGAAAAATGAAGTTTTGACAACCTGCATTGTCGTAGTCGAATACAATTGAGAAAATGCAGATTTTCAATTCTAAAATGGCTCTGAATCAATCAACACTTCAAACATTAATATTATCAATTATGAACACATAATTAACACCAATTAATCTTCCACAAATTCCACCTCAATTTACACATCGAATATTCATTAAATCAATTATGAACTCATAAATACATCAAAAATTAATTCAACCCAACTTCACACCTCAAAGCAATTACAACAAATCACAACAACAACTGAATATGTATATACAATCATCATAGTATAACAAACATGACTCGTGTGCCAAACACCCTAAATGCAATGCGTATATGCCAAAATGCATGATTTCGGAATTCCAAACCAAAACCCTCCTCGAGAAGCGTAAATCATAATTGTCCAGCCTCTCACAAAACAATACACTACGCCAAAAATGACATTTAACAGCGCCAATTTTACAGCGCTTGCTAAACAAAAGCGCTGTTGTAATTATATTTTTAAAATAACGGAACCTTTTACAGCGCTTTTGATGACAAGCGCTGTAAACACAGCGCTGTAGTAGTCATATAACGTTTGCGCATACGTTATAAGGCTTTTACAGCGCTTGTCAAAAAAACGCTGTAAAAGGAAGCGCTTTTCGCGTATCAGTTACAGCGCTTTTTTCACAAGCTGCTGTAAACACATGCGCTTCCAAATATTTGAACTACCTAATACAACGCTTTTTTCACAAGCGCTGTAAATACATGCGCTTTCATTGAATTTAACTACCTATTACAGCGCTTTTTCACAAGCGCTGTAAAATACATGCTACTTTCATTGAATTTAACTACCTATTACATCGCTTTTTCAACAAGCGCTGTAAAATACATGCGCTTTCCTTGAATTTAACTACCTATTACAGCACTTTTTCACAAGCGCTGTAAACTGCATCTTTCAAAATAATTATATACGTTTGGAAACCTCATATTCCTCTACATCTTTCAATAATTATATACGTTGGGAACCCTAATTCCTCTACGTACTGTGCGACCATCTACGTTGTCTCAGGTAATTTTTACACATGATCTGTTATGTTTTTGTTAATATATATATATATTATTTAAATCTACTAAAAATTGTTATATATATAATATATAAAATCTCTTTGACACATGATCTGTTATGTTTTGAAATTGTCAAAAATTGTCAAAAACTCATACCACATGATCTGTTCTGTTTTGAAATTGTTTGTTGATATTTGTTTCTTTTTGAAACTTGTTGATATGTTTTGAAAGCTTATTATTTTTGTTACTGCATTTATATAGGTGGTATAATATGGATAGGAAATGGATTTCAGCCAATCGATTGTCAAAAGAGTATGAAATTGGAGTGAAGGAGAAGTTGTTGAGTTGCAGTGAAGAATGCAAAAGTCCAAATAGAGTAGTTTTGTCCTTGTTTAAAATGTTGTTTTGGTAAAACGTGTTAGAGAAGATGAATAGAAGGACATCTAGTATGTAATGGAATTGATCAAAGCTACACATGTTGGATAAGACATGGTGAGAAAAAAAAGGAAACATTAATTTTGACAATAGTTCGACATATGCTTCAACTGACTTCGATAACAGATACATATGAGCCGGACCGAGTTGATGAGATTGCAAAAGCCGTTGAAGAAGATCTTCGAGATTGTCCTAAAATGTTTGAAAGTTTGTTGAGTGATTGCAGAGAAAGAATTATATAATGGTTGTACTAAATTCACAAGACTGTCAGCGATATTAAAGTTGTACAACTTAAAAGCGGAGTAATGGTTGTCTGATAAAATCTTTACAGAATTATTACACTAATAAAAGATATGTTGCTAGATGATAATGAACTTCCCAGTCGAACCTACGAGGCTAAACGGATTTTGTGTTCTATTGGAATGAGTACGAAAGGATTCATGCGTGTCCGAACGATTGCATTTTATTTCGAAACGAATATGAAACTACTTAAGGCGTGTCCGAAATGCAAGTCTCTCGATATAAGAAGAAAGAATCTACTCCAGCAAAAGATCGTGTGGGTATTTTCCTATAAATACAAGATTTAGGCGGCATGTATCACAGTGAAGAAGATTCAAAACACTTGACATGGCATGCATATGAAAGAATTAGAGATGGAATGTTTCGACACCCTGCAGATTCCCCACAATGGGCAAAAAATTGATCACGAGTATCCTGAATTCGGATAGAGTCAAGAAATCTAAGACTTGCACTTTCTACTGATGGAATGAATCCACATGGTCTTCAAAGCATCTCACATAGCACGTGGCCTGTGATTTTGGTAAATATATACCTACCTCCATGGTTATGTATGAAGCGTAAGTTTATGATGTTTGTCTTTGTTAATTTCTGGACCCAAACAACCGGGAATGATATCGACGGATACTGACTCCTTAATTGAAGATTTAAAAATTATATGGGAGACAGGTGGGAAGTTTATGATGGTATAGGAAAGAGTGTTTCCAATTTGAGGGCTATGTTGTTCGGCACAATTAATGATTTTTCCAGCATATGGTAATTTATCAGGATATAGCATTAAAAGGTCAGTGTGCATGTCCTATATGTGAAGAGAGTACAAATTGGATGCGGTTGAAACATTGTAAGAAGAAGTGTTTCTTGGACATCGTAGATTTTTACCTTATAGTCATCAGTATCGTGGGTGGAGAAAATGCATTTCAATGGAAATCAGAGGAGGTAAAGCTCCTTTAGCACCGACTGGATATCAAATACTTGAAAAAGTACAAAGTTTGACCAATAAATTTGGCAAACCTTTTGCGGAGAAGCTGGTGAAAACTGGGTGGAAGAAAAAAGTCAATTTTCTTTGAATTGCCATATTGGAAGTCATTGTATGTAAGACATTTCCTCGATGTGATGCATATTGAAAAAAAAATGTATTTGAAAATGTTATTGGTACGTTACTCAATGTTCCAGGAAAGTCTAAAGATGTCGTTCAACGCAAGATTGGACTTGGTCGATATGGGAATAAGAAATGAACTGGCTCAGTAAAGAAAGGAAATCGCACATATCTACCTCCAGCCGCTCATACTCTATCTAGAAAGGAAAAAATTGTTTTATGTAAATTTCTACACGAAGTTAAAGTTCCAGAAGGACACTCTTCGAACATTAAAAAATTTGTTTGTATGAAAGACCTCAAGTTAAAAGGTTTGAAAGACCCATGATTGTCATATTATAATGAAGCATTTCTACCAATAGGTTATACGTTCCATTTTACCTGAAAAAGTTCGACTAGCCTTTTAACTAGATTATGTTTTTCTTCATTAGGGAAAATTGTAGTAAAGTGATCGACCCTCAGAAATTACCGACATTGCAGAGGGAAATTGTTGTACTTTGTGTGAGCTTGAAATGTATTTCCCACATCGTTTTTTGATATAATGGGTTCACCTTACTGTTCATCTGGTTAAGGAGACACAACTTTGTGGGCTAGCTTATATGAGATGGATGTAACCGATAAAACGATATATGAAATATTAAAAGGGTACGTAAAAAGTTAGAAGTCGACCAGAAGGTTGTATTGCTGAACGATACATTGTTGAAGAGGCTGCTGAATTTGTACTGAATATCTGTCCAATGTTGAATCCATAGGGCTTCCCATGTCTCGTCATTCAGGAAACTATCAGGAGAAGGGATAACTGGAAGGAGACTACTGACTATATCAAGGACAGAATGGGAGCAGGCACAATTGTATGTTCTGCACAATGATGATGAGGTTCAACCGTATGTTACAATACACATTGATCAATTATCTCGTTTGAACATGAATAGGAATCAAATTGGATAACTCGAGAGCACAATCGAAGTTTTGTAACATGAGTTTAAAAAATCACATAATGTCAAAATTTGATATAGACCCCGGATCAATTTCAAATAGATTTGAGGTGGCTAGCAAATGGTCCGAGCTTACATGTCTTTTCTTACAGTGGTTATGTTATTAACAGCCTACACATTTTATACCAAAAGAACAAGATGATCAGACCACTATGCAAAATTAGTTGGAGTCACTCTCGTAGCTGAAGCGATGCATGTCTCAAGTGCAAAAAGACAAAAACCCAATATATGCAAAATCTATCATATTTTGGGGTTATCGAGCGCATATGGGAGTTAGACTACACAATGTTCGTGTTCCCATATTTGGTTGCAAGTTCGATAATGAATAATGGCGTTCGGATTGATGAGTCAGGATTCTTGCTTGTCGTTTTTAATAGGGTGGGATACAAAGACGAGCCCTTTTATTTTAGCGTCGCAAGCTCAACAAGTGTTTTATGTCACTGATCTTCTAATGATAAATGGTCTGTTGTCCTATCGACCAATAAAATAAGTGATGATAACAATAATGATGAAGATGTTGGTAATGATCTTTTATTTGCAACATCACAACAACCACATGAAATTGATTCAACTGATGATGGTTATATCTTAGAGATGATCATGATGAGGGAATTTGATTAATCCATCGTTTCGTATTGTAAATGGACAAAACAAATGTGAATGTCACAGGAAAAGAAGAAGGCATCTTAATGTATATGTTAATTGTTTTATATAAGCTATGCATGTAATCTGAACTGTGTTTATGTAAATATGCATGTTAATCTGAATTGAGTGTTTTATACTAAGTTCTGATTAATTTATTTCTGATTAATTTATTTTCTGCTTATATTTAGCTTGATTTGAGTGTTTTATACCAAGTTCATGTAACAATGAAAGTGTTTTATATTTAGCTTGATTTACATGAACTGAACTGAATATAAATTAGTAATTTACATGAACTGAACTGAACTGAATAGAGAGAGATTCTTTTGCTCAGTGCATTATATATATATATATTCTTCAGAAGTTCTCATTTCTAATAATTCATCATCTCCTAAAGTATTGTGATAAGACAATGATAACAATATTTTTAATCCAATAAACAATTGATAACAATGTTTTTAATGTCATCCCAACCCAATAAACCAAACACAAAAATAAAATAAAGAGACATTTTACAGCGCTTATATTAAAAAGCGCTGTAAAAGGATCCTTTTTAAAATAAAATACATGAGTGTTTTATACCTTTTACAGCGCTTTCACACAAAGCGCTGTAAACGACTGCTTTGAAATAAGTAAAAAAAAGACATTTTACAGCGCTTATTTGACAAAGCGCTGAAAAAAGCTTTAAAATAATATTCATCAGACACCTAATTTCTTCAAACACCTTGTACGCATCATGGAATCCAAAAAACATCAGACACAAACCCATTTCTTCAACACCTTGTACGCATCATGGGAATCTTTCCAAAAACACATTGTTAACAAAACATCAGGACACAAACCCATTTTTCGCAACATGGCAATGATACCTGAATACCAAGTGTCGATTTAGAAGGAAAGAGAATGTAAAGAGATAAAAAGGGTGTTGAGGTGGAGATTGAAATGTGAAAGAGGTAAGCCTTTGATGTTGTGAAGAAGATGCATAAAAGGAGAAGAGATTTTGGTGGTGACCAGTTATGTGGGTTTGCATGCATGTTGAGCTTGTTTAAAAAAATAACATAACATAACAAAACACAAAAACCCAATAAGGCCTTTTACATCGCTCAATGTGTAATAAGCGGCTGTAAAAGAGCCTTTTAAAATTAAACATAAAGAGACATTTTAGAGCGCTTATGTGTAAAAGCGCTGTAAAGGGCTTTAAAAAACATTCATATAACATAAACACACACGGAGGTCTTTACAGCAGCTTATGGGAAAAGCGCTGTAAAATAGCCTTTTAAAATTAACATAAAGAGACATTTTAGAGCGCTTATGTGTAAAAGCGCTGTAAAAGCATTCATTATAACATAATAAACACAACAAAGTCTCTTACAGCGCTTTTTGGAAAAGCGGCTGTAAAAGAGCCTTTTAAAAAATTTAACTAAAGAAGCCTTTTAAAGCGTTTTGCAAAAGAAGCGTTGTAAAAGGCTTATAAAAAGCGCTGTAAAATGGTTACGTATATAATAACAGTTACTCTTTAGTCTTCCTTCTTCATACGTAAACTTCACATCATCTCAACCTTCATCGTTCTTCTCTCTTTTTGGCAACCCTATCATCCCCACGTCCATTACGAACTTTATCACGCATCATTCTTCATTTCGAACCTTATTTCCATTCCAAAGATCATTCTCTCCCATTTCCACAATATATTTTCATTGAAAATACGTAACCCTCATTACGTATTTCTTCTAATATCCTATTTCTTTGAACCCATATTTCTGTGGAACTCTGCGTTCCCTCTTTTCTTTACATTTCTTCTTTCTTCGAACCATTATTCAGGTATTGATGTTATAAATTTTTTGTAATCATTAAAATGCATGTTGAGCTTTTTTAAGATATACTTATACATGTTGAGGTTGTTTATAATAATGCATGATCCATGTTGAGCTTGTTGATGTTATACTAAACTGCATGTTGAACTTGTTGTAGTTAAATGGATACAAACAAAGATATAGAAGTTCAAAATGAAGAAGTTGGCACCTCCAAGACTTATGAAAAAGAAGTCAAACGTGGTGCAACTATAATGCAAAAGGTGATTAAAGCAAGGAGTAGTGGGATTAAATTTGAGGTATACTATACTTTGTTTGCTGTGTGATTTTTATCTTTTTTTAGGGTTTAGGGCATGTACTTACTATATGAGTTTATTAGGTTGGCTGGAACGAGAGTGGTCAGCCAGTTGACCCCAACAGCTCCATGTTTGTAAGCTATATTGGGGCTGTTGTTCGTCAAAATGTCCCAATTACAATAGACAACTGGAGAGATAAGGCGTTGAAGGATGCCAAAGATATTATATGGAATGACATTCAAGTAAATTTTTTGATCTTACCTTTTGTCATTTATAATTTTTTTATCTGTAAAATACATTACTTATAATTGTTTTCATTGCAGACAACTTTTTTTGTTTATTCCTTGATTGAGAACCCGAAAAAAGGTCGTTATGTTTGAGAGTCTGCTGGAAGATCCATCGTGGATTTAGATCCCATCTCTCAGAATTTTCTATCTAAAAAGATAAGAAGGAAACACAAATGCTGAAACCTCCAAAATATATCAACCATTATATATCAAAGGATGATGGAGAGCATTTGTTCCAAACATTCTGACCCGGCGTTTGTCGTAAGTGATTAATTTATAGCATTTGTGTTTTATTATTCATATTCGTAGCGTATTTTAACTTTTTACACAATTGCTATTTTTTTTATAGAATATTAGTAAGGCAAATCGCGAACGGGCAACAAACCCAAAACACCCATACAAGAAATCAACGTATGGATATGCACGCCTGAACAACAAATTGTAAGTAATTAAACATCACTTTTATATATTGAAGTAATTTGTATTTTTTACTTTAGTGTGTAACTAATTTGTATTATTTTGTTTATGATTTTAACGAATAGAGAAAAGACACCCAAGCCGATCAACCCTTGGGTCGTCATATATTGTGGAAGGAAGCGCGTGTTAATAAAGAAGGAGTGGTTGATAATGAAAATGTCAAAAAAGTTGTAGAACTTTGTGTAAGTATATTATCACTTTAATATTTTTTAATATTGTATTTTAAAAATGCTATTGAACTTATCTTTTTAATGTTACATGTATTTTAGGAAATTATTGAACAAAGTTCTGAAACTCAAGAGGGCAACAAGGATACTTGCAGGGACATTCTTGGGAAAGTGTTTAATGTCCCTGAGTATTCCGGTCGAGTTAGGGGGAAAGGATTTGGCGTAACTCCCAAAAGCTTTTTTCCTCAAGAGAAGCGCCAAAAACCTTCCAACGAGGAAGTATTAGAGAAGCTCAGAATCCTATCAGAGCAAGTGGCACTCTTTGTGAATACGAATAAAGACAAGCAACTTCCGGTTCAGCTCCAACCTGAAATACAAATGGAGAGTGAAACCGGGAGTTGCAACGTCGGTTTGAAAAGTATTCCCGAGGTAATTAATTACTTACTACTTACTTGCTTATGTAATTACTTATGTATTAAACAAACTTATATATTAACTGTACTTATGTTTTAACTATTGATGTAGGGTGTCACTACATGTGTCCTATACTTGTCCTCGCCTACTCAACGGAAGGTGGGAAAAGGAATATTGTACAATACTTCGGGAGAAGTATTGCACAATATTCCGATCCCCGCGGGCCATGTCAAAGTATCGCCTACGGTTGCTTTCGAACCAACTGCACCGTTGCCCATACCGGACAACGATGGAGATATGCAGTTCTTAAGCGACGCTATTGGTAGTTACGTGGCATGGCCCACAAACCTTGTTGCCCTCCAAAAAAAGATTCCCAAATTATTGCCTAAGGTTTTTCATTTTTTCAGATTCAATAAACTAACATTTTACCTCATTTTTGTAGGTCCAAATAAATAAACCACCCCTACAGCCAAAAAAAGGCAGCAAACCTCAAAAGTTGGAGGTTAATAGGGCTGCCAAACTACAAAGGCTGGAGGGTAATAAAGCTGCCAAACTTGCAGCAACAAAAAATCTGGATCGGGGAAACTGCTTCATATCCTTTGTGAAGAAAGATGAAGGATCAGACACCTTCAGTTTGTGGAAGGTTTGAAACATAATATCTTAAGCATAAGTCAACTATGTTACAATGGCTTTGAAGTTATTTTCAAACCTAACCTATGTGAAATCATAATTCTAGGGAAGTACTTTTTTCTGGAATTAGAAAGAAAAATCTGTATGTTTTATATATTGAAGAATCAATTGATGAATCCTGCTTCATGTCGATCAATAAAGATAAATGGATTTGGCATAGGCGGACAATTCATGTTAGCATGAAAATCATTTAAAAAATTTCAAAACTAGAATTTGTTAGAGGATTACCAAAACTGAATTTTGAAAAAGATAAAGTATATGAAGAATGTGCTAAGGGAAAACAAGTCAAAAACAATTTTCATTCAAAAGAGTTCATCTCCAGAAACATAAGTCTTGAGCTGCTTCATATAGATCTTTTTGGCCCTGTTAAAACAACAACTTTAGGAGGAATGGAGTATGATTTTTGTTATTGTTGATGATTTCTCACGATACACTTGGGTATTATTTTTAAAACAAAAAGATTCCAACATCATTTATATAAGAAGTGATCATAGAGGAGAATTCATAGATGCTTCTTTTAAAACCTTCCTTTAAGAACTTGGCATTTCTCATAATCTATCTTGTGGAAGAATTCCTCAACAAAATGGAGTTGTTGAAAGAAAAAATAGAACTTTACAAGAAATGGTAAGAACAATCTTGGAAGTGTCTAATGTTGAAAAATACTTTTGGACTTAAACTATCAATACAT
>PGTU02009678.1:0-12842 GCA_002896215.2 Cicer echinospermum
CGCATATGATTGTCAAACCTAGAACAAAAATATGATAGTTGCTCTATATTTAATGTAAAAGCATATCAAAATAAAGTTGAAATAAATTTCACACAATTACAATTTATGTTTTAAAAGTGCATTAAGCATTTTGGTATCCTTTATTTCAATTAAAACCAAAACTAGAGAGGTTTTTATATTATTAAGTGAAGATGGATGGTTAATTATACCTAATTAACGCTTACAAAATTGTTAACTCCTGGATTTAAACTCGAAGACAAGACGTCCAACCTAAAAATATCGGCATTCGCCAGTTGGACTAGGGCTTAAGGACAAAAGTTGAGAGATTTATTATAGTAATATTTTAGTTACAAATTTCAATTATAGTATAAGTTTTTTACATTATTTTAAAATGTGGGGGAACAGTAATCACTAAAAAAACAATGAACAAGTACATAAACTCTAATAACCATAACCATGTATCTAGAAAAGGTACAAATTCATACATTTATAAATTCTAGAGGCAATCATATAAGTTTTGAAAAGTACAATCATTGAAATGTCATTGTAACTAAATGGTACAGTGTTTGCAAAACATCCTCTTTTGTACTAATAAATAAAATGAATTTCAACTTCAACACACATAACTATAGAACCTTATTCTTTGATGTCTGAATTCATGCCTCAAGCCGTCTTATCTGCTACAATTTGCTAGATACAGTGAGTACCAGATTCATCCTCTAATTATATTAGATAATTTAAAGCTTGAGGTGGAACTTGGAAGTGAAATTGTGCCAAAGTTTTATCAAAAGGGAAACTTTTATACTGAGGAAGTTTGATTAGAGAAGTAGTGATAAAGGAAATCTGGAATAAGGAAGTTCTTATTAGAGGAAGTCTAACTAGATAAAGTCTAGTTGGAGGGAGTATGGGTTAGATATAATCTGATTAGATAAATTCAAAATTAGGGTAAATCTAGATCAAATGTAATTTGATCAGAGGAATGTAATATCAGAGGAAATCTAATCAGAGGAATTCTGATTAGAGGATGTCTGGTTTGATTAGATGGAAAATGGAAGAAATTACCCATTTTGACCCTTGGGCATTACTTATTTATTGCTACTATCCCTTCCTGTTCTTATTAAAATATCTTTGTCCTAAATTAATTATGTTAATATTTAAAATCTCTTATTTTTCTAAGTTTTTAAATAAGTGTGTTATTACACAACCAAAATTATCTATTTCATACCCTCAAACCAACGGTCTAACTAAAATTTGTATGAGAAAAATGCCGTTACCTTAGGCTGCTTTATTTTCCTAATCAAATAACAATCTTAATCCACGCACCATCGGTCTTTAAGGCTCCACTAAGTCCACACCTCCACCAAATGATTTATCCTCTCATTCTTTAGTTTCAAACCAAACTACTCCTACTGCTTAAAAAAAGTTGTGAGGTTGCCTAAAGGTTCAACTAAACAATAAATAAAACGTAGAATATCTTAAATAGCTACACATTTTCCACAAAAGATTCTAACTATTCATTTAAAATTTTTTAAACTTTAAAAATTCTCTTAAATTGTTTCTTCATTAAGTCAAGACACCCAAAAATATAAAAATTAAGTGATCGTGCATAATAAACAGCCCTATGACAACTGGCTATTAATTGTTCAATAAATTGACAGTATAACTCCCACTCTTAAAAGATCAACTAATAATATAATAATATAGTAGTAAAACATTCCTTAATACTTAGATTATTAAAATATACTATGACCACATAAAATCATAAATTCCATTTAATTCAATATTTATAAAAAAAATATTATTGTAAATTAAAATAGGAAAAAATAATAATTTTCTCATTTTCCTAGCTTTAGAAATTGTTTAGAAATAAACTACATGTCATAAAAAATTTATCTCCAAATCCTAACACTTAGATAATCATTTCTAACCATTAAAGTCATAAATCAATTTTTTCATAATAGGATATTTGGGATGAATTTTTAAAAATTCTAAAATCACAAAAATTTTTGATTTTCAAGGCTAAATTAAATTATATTCCCAAATTCACTACACAACTTGGTCAGACAAATACTTTCTAAACACTTAGCACGTTACAAATTGAATCTACCACCCATAAAACATATCAAAATTTACTTTTAAGCCATAAAATTTCCAAAAAACTAACTTCAATCGTTAAAATCATCCTAAAACTATTTCTAATCGATGAAATCTATAAATAATATAAATTTTCAATTGAAATATGATCTAGACATTAAGAAGCAATTTTTCATCGCACAAAAAATTGATTCTTGACACAAATAAACTCGTTTGACAAATTAAAATAATTTTCTAGGTCAATTACATCACGAAATCAAGATAACTATAGAAATAACTACATAGTACTACAATTTACAATAGGGACTAGAAGTTTAAAAATACATCAAATTCGCAGACACAAAGCGAATGTGGTTTCTCACGTTCTAAATGTTGCTTTGAGTATCTGACCTTTGGATTCCAAGACTCGTATGTTCGAGCCGACTATCAAATCATTCTCGGTCCAATTGTGAATGAAGGCGTAGTCATGATTCTATGATAAATGGTTAGAAGAAAGCCAGATGGTTTTTACTCGTTGATTTTCTCTTTTTTTTTTAGTCATAGAAAACTTTTGAACGAAATTAAAATAAAGTTAAAGTGAGAAGATAATAGAAAAAGAAATAATTTGAATGCCGAGATTTTTTTTGTGGTTAATTAATGTTAAAATCTAATAATATTTTTTGTCAACAATTTTGGATACTATTAAAAGAAAAAAAAATTTAACAAAAGGAATAATTAATAAAATGAAGTGATATAAATTGCGAGGAGAAATTTTTATGGTACAATAAAAAGAAAAAAAAGGTTTTCAAGATACTTTTTTGTTGTTGATTAAGATGGATGAAACAACAAGGATGGGGTAACAGCAATTCCTCCTAGCTTTATTGTTCTTTGGCCCAAGATAAAACAAAAACCCCAATATTTTTTAGAAATTCTAATTTGTAAAATAGTTTAACTAATAACTTTATCATTTAAATAAATAAAGCGAGACAAATTATTATTACAATAGATAACAGAAAGATGATAATTAACACAAACAACATCCAACCAATATATTTTATAATTTTCTAAAGTAATAAATAAAATAGACAACAACCCATAATACAATATAATCATCCAAGATCTAGTCATCATATAATTCCTAGCCAACATAATTATATAAAATAATAATTTTAATTATTTAAATAAAATGAATTTGATTTTAAATAATAAATAAAGACAATTACTAATAAATCATATAATATTTAAATATTTTTTTTTAGTGTTACATTAAAATGACATATTTAGTTTTTTTATACTATTCAAACAAAAGTAAAATCTTTACAATAAAAAGGTCGCACATCCCATTTCTTTACTAATTTTTAAAATATAGAGATGAAACATAATAAATTAAAATATAACAAAATAGTATTGAATTAATTTTAATTTAAATTATCTATATAAGATTGATGTCTTAAAATTTTCTTTTTAGAATATGTAATATATTCTTCCTGTTATGGTTTAGATATCTCCAAAGAAAAGAAAAAGTATATTAATTAAAAGCAATATAAAATTGAAATTTCAAGATTTTATAACACTGTATACCAAAAGATACACCAATAATAAGTATCAACAAAATTAATGACAATATAGATGTTAAATGCTATAAAAATAGACAATTTAAAAAGTATAATTTATATATTAAAGTAACTGATTATTATCTTAATATATTTTTTACTAGATATATTATTTTAATCCTAAATATTATAAAGGGTGTATTCAAACTTTAGAAAAATGTTGACTTCTTTTATTAAGATGATTAATAATGTTTGGTTGTTTATCTATAAAGCCTTGATTTTATTTTTTACAAATGATATATCATAGAGTAAAGAAACAACAATAATTCATATTGCTATTGATATTCTGTAGCTATTTGAAATGGCTAAATTTCATTTCTTTCTATTCATCGCCTTTGCCGTTATTTTTCAGTATAAAATTTTTGTAACAAATTTTTTTGCACCTATTTTTTTGATAGTTTTCATTACGTTAAATAAACAAGATTTTATTTTTTTGCTAATAATCTGTTTTTATTTAAACTGTTACAGTTATGACTAGTGGTGCGAATGGACAACAAAGAAGATGTATTGAACTCATCTCAAAAGATTCCTGTTTACTCCAGCATGCAGAAAGACGTGCTATTTAAAATATCCGAATAAAATGGTTTTAGGACAGTGTGTTGTGCAAAACTCCCTTTTACACCATATAGTTGTATTTGCGCATATGATTGTCAACCAGTTAACAAAAATATGGATAGTTGCTCTATAATTTAATGTAAAAGCCATATCAAATATAGTTATCCAATAATTCACAATTACAATTTATGTTTTAAAGTGCATTAAGCATTTTGGTATCCTTTATTTCAATTAAAACCTAAAACTAGGAGAGGTGGTTTTATTTTATTTTTAGTAAGAGATGGTGGAATTATAAACCATAATTAACGCACAAAATTGTTAACTCTGGATTAAACTCGAGACAGACTGTCCACCTAAACATGATCGGCATTCGCCAGATTGGACAGGGCTTAAGGACAAAAGTTGAGAGATTTATTATAGTAATATTTTAGTTGACAAATTTCAATTTATAGTATGAGTTTTTTACATTATCTTTTTTAAATGTGCGCTTCCAAACCTCGGAACAGTAATCACTAAAAAACAATGACAGTACATATAACTCTAATAACCATAACCATGTATCTAGAAAATGTACAAATTCATACATTTATAAATTCTAGAGGCAATCATATAAGTTTTGAAAAGTACAATCATTGAAATGTCATTGTAACTAAATGGTACAGTGTTTGCAAAACATCCTCTTTTGTACTAATAAATAAAAATGAATTTCAAACTTCAACACACATAACTATAGAACCTTATTCTTTTGATGTCTGAATTCATGCCTCAAGCCGTCTTATCTGCTACAATTTTCCAGATACAGTGAAGTACCAGATTCATCCTCTAATTATATTAGATAATTTAAGGCTTGAGGTGGAACTTGGAAGTGAAAATGTGCCAAAGTTTTTATCAAAAGGAAAACTTTTAACTGAGGAAGTTTGATTAGAGAGAAGTAGTGATAAAGGAAATCTGGAATAAGGAAGTTCTTATTAGAGGAAGTCTAACTAGATAAAGTCTAGTTGGAGGGAGTTTGGGTTAGATATAATCTGATTAGATAAATTCAAAATTAGGGTAAATCTAGATCAAATGTAATCTGATCAGAGGAATGTAATATCAGAGGAAATCTAATCAGGGGAATTCTGATTTAGAGGGATGTCTGGTTTGATTAGATGGAAAATGGAAGAAATTACCCATTTTGACCCTTGGGCATTACTTATTTATTGCTATTATCCCTCCTGTTCTTATTAAAATATCTTTGTCTAAATTAATTATGTTAATATTTAAAATCTCTTATTTTTCTAAGTTTTTAAATAAGTGTGTTATTACACAACCAAAATTATCTATTTCATACGATTCAAACCAACGGTCTAACTAAAATTTGTATGAGGAAATGCCCTTACCTAGGCTGCTTTATTTCCTAACAATAAAATCTTAATCCACGCACATCGGTCTTAGCTCCACTAAGTCCAAACCTCCACCGAAATGATTTACCTTCTCATTCTTAGTTTCAAAACAAACTATCCTACTCTTAAAAAAAGTTGTGGCGGTTGCCTAAAGGTTCACTAAACAAGAATAAAACGTGTAGAATATCTTAAATAGCTACACATTTCCACAAAGAACTAACATTCATTAAATTTTTAACTTTAAAAATTCGCTTAAATTGTTTCTTTCATAATCAACACCCAAAAAAATATAAAAATTAAGTGATCGTGCATAATAAACAGCCCATGACAACTGCTATTATTGTTCCAATAAAATGACAGTATAACCCACTTCTTAAAAGATCAATTAATAATAAATAATTAAAAGTTGTAAAAAGTCCAATACTTAGATATTAAAATAAAACTATGACCACATAAAATCAAATTCCATAATTCCAATATTTTTTATAAAAAAATATTATTGTAAAGTAAAATAGGAAAACTTAATAATTTTCTTCATTTCCTAGCTTTTAGAAATTGTTTAGAAATAAACTACATTGTCATAAAAATTTATCTCCAAATCCTAACACTTAGATATCATTTCTAACCATTTAGAAGTCATAATTCAATTTTTCATAAAGGATATTCTTGGGATGAATTTTCTTAACAATTCTAAAATTCACCAAAAATTTTGATTTTCAAGCTAGACCATTAAATTATATTCCCAAAATTCACTACACACAACTTGGTCAAGACTGTACACCTGCCAAATTTTATAATAAACTATTTTATTTAATTGAATAGGAATTCTAGATTATTAAAGTTTGGTGTTTAAAATTATTTTATAAATATAATGTTGATTAAGTTTTATGATTAATTTTCCTGTATAGGCATGATTTCTGTGATGTGCTAGTTTTTAATAAATAACTAGATTATATGAGCGATATAAATAATAAATTTATATTTTACTCTTTGATCTATTTTTTTTTAAGAACATAATAGTATTTTAGTGTAATATATGTAGTTTAAGAAAAGATTTTTATGCGATTTTACGTGTACCCAATTAATGTAATATTTTTTGTGTGCGGTTTGACTGTATTAAGTATGCACGTAGTTATATTTCATTTTTATACTACTTTCTATTTTTAGTTATTTTTCTTATATAAAATCTTGAGAATAAAAATTGATTATTGTGTTTGGATTTCTTTTATTTTTATATACTTTTTATGACATTGTGATTTTATATATATTTATTATGATTTAGTAATTAACATAAAGTGTTGGTGTAATATTTATTTATTTTATAATTTTGACTATTATCTAATATGATGGTATTATTATAATGTGAGTATTTTGAGAAATAAGTATAATTGTAGATATTATTTTGAATGTGAGAGTTTTGATTATTAGTAATATATTTTTTTTATTGATTATTTTAATTACTCTAATTTATAAAATATTAGTAATGTTTGGAAAACTAAATGGTGTTTGGAGGAATATTAAAAAGGAGATTAAATAATTATTAGTTTTATTTTAACAAAATAAAAATAATAATAGTAAAATATAAATAAAGAGACCAATGGGTTTGACTCTATAAACCCTAATTGTTAATAAAATAAAATAAAACAAAAGAAGGGAAGGGAGTTGGAAGGGCAGCCGTAAAGCCAAAGAGGAAACACAACAATAACCCTATCGTTTGACAACAATTTTTAACAACCCCAATTTCTCTCTAAAATACTCGACTTCTCCGTTTGTAGAATTCTTTATTTTGCATCGTTCTCCTTCACCGTAAGTCCGATTTGAGTGAAACCAACACCAAAACGACCATGTGAAAAGTGGCTATATTATCCACTGATTGGTTTTCTGATTTATGACCGATTGAAGGACAAAGAGTCAAAGAGCAAAGACTGTTTAGGCGTCGAATCATATTCATAGGTGAAAGCGTCGAAATAAGGTAAGGGGTGAGCGAGCGTTTGAATTCATGAGTGTAATATATTGTGATATGAACGGGAAAACCGTATTTCCCAACGATTAATCCGGGGTTCGCTACGTATGGCAGTAGCCCTTTGAGGGATAAATTAATTAATGTGAAAATATGGAAATTGTGAGATTAAAATATAAAATAGAAATATTTGTAGGGTGTTGATTGATTTAATTTGTTTGAATGTGTGGCATTTGATATTATTGTGATATTTGATTTAATTTTGTTAAATGTGTGGCATTTGAATATTATTGTGATATTTTGATTTAATTTGTTTAAATGTGTGGTGTGTGATATTATTGTGATATTGGTTGTTGAATGTAATTTTTATGTGAATATGTTTGTGAATAATAGATGAATTTAAATGATTTTATAATAAAAATAGATGTGTTGTGATTTATATGTAAGAGGATAATGTATGATTAATAATGGGTGTGTGATAAATTTGTGATGAATAATATGTGTTGCTGTATGATTGATGATGTGATTCTATAAATTGTGATGAGTTTTTATGTGATGATGATGATAGATGTGTGATTATTGTAGTGATTTATAAATTGTGATGAGAATATTGTGGATTTTCAATTTGTGTCTGAGATGACGGTATTAATGGAGTATCAATATACCAACGAGGGGAGAAAATATAATATTGTGAATTTGTGAAGTGGAGATTATTTTGTCATCATATATGGTAGGCCTGACAAGCCTAGCGATTCTAGGGAAGTACAACTGAATGAGCCCTGATCGTGGCGGTCTGTCTGTCGAGCCTTAAGGCAAGATTGTTAGACCTTGGAGGTATTCGGGTGGGGAAATTCCTAGTGACCTTGGAGGTAGCACTCCAAATGTCGGGAGCTACCACGCAAACACACGTTTACACTCGACTGTACACGTATATGTGTCTCTGGGGTTTGAGTTGAGGGGATCTATTGAGGACAGGGCTAATTTGGAATTGTTCCGTCCACCGGGGATGGTGGCATAGTAAGTCAAGCCTCCTAACGCAAGTACTTCAGAGTTAGAATGGTACCACATTTGTGAAGTCAGAGTCTAAGCTTATGGCATAGCAAGTTGCATTTCCTTGTGATGTTTTGTTGTGATTGATGTGTTTCAAAGGTAATTAATAATTAGATGATTTGATGCATATTATAATGAGATGATTATTTACTTGTGTGACTTTGATGTTATATGTATGAATACTATTTAATTAAAATATTTGATATATCGTATAAGTGATTATGATGGCGGGTTCGTATTATGATTGTTTTGCGTGTTCTTCTTACTCATATTATATCGATTATCAACATGAATTAATGGCGTGTTCATCTTATTTATATTATACTATCGAACATGATTTCAAAACTCACCTCCTTCGTTGTTTGTGTTTGACGGCTTGGCCCCTGCGTTTGCGAAATCAACAGTTATTACAGGTTAATGAGTTCGAAGTTCAAGTTTGGGAGAAACCCGCTCTGATAGGTGATACGGGAATTAGAGTTGTAACATGTATTTTACTTATGTTATTATAAATGACTTTTTATATGAAACTTAGTACGAGTGTCTTGGGAATTAAATCCAGAATTCTAGTTGAATCAAGTTCATTGATATTGTACTATTATAATTAAAAACAAAGTTTGAAAATTGTTACATGTGTATTTTAGAGAAATGTGGATATCTAAATTAGATATTAAGTTTTTATTCTCTTTAACAGTTTCTTTATCCGCTGCAAGTTTTCTTCAAATAATTTAGTATATATTATTATAAATGTTATTTTGGGGGTTTAGGGTGTCACAAAGACAAATACTTTTCTAAACACTTTAGCACTTTACAAATGATCTACCACCCATAAAACATATCAAAATTTACTTTTAAGCCATAAAATTTCCAAAAAACTAACTTCAATCGTTAAAATCATCCTAAAACTATTTCTAATCGATTGAATCATAATAATATAAATTTTCAATTGAAATATGATCTAGACATTAAGAAGCAATTTTTCATCGCCCAAAAATTGATTCTTGACACAAATAAACTCGTTTGACAAATTAAAATAATTTTTCTAGGTCAATACCATCACGAAATCAAGATAACTATAGAAATAACTACATAGTACTACAATTTACAATAAGGACTAGAAGTTTAAAATACATCAAATTCGCAGACACAAAGCGAATGTGGTTTCTCACGTTCTAAATGTTGCTTTGAGTATCTGACCTTTGGATTCCAAGACTCGTATGTTTCGAGCCGACTATCAAACCATCTCGGTCCAATTGTGAATGAAGGCGTAGTCATGATTCTATGATAAATGGTTAGAAGAAAGCCATATGGTTTTTACTCGTTGATTTTCTCTTTTTTTTTTAGTCATAGAAACTTTTGAACAAAATTTAAATAAAGTTAAAGTGAGAAGATAATAGAAAAGAAATAATTTGAATGCCGAGATTTTTTTTGTGGTTAATTAATGTTAAAATCTAATAATATTTTTGTCAACAATTTTGGATACTATTAAAAGAAAAAAAAATTTATCAAAGGAATAATTAATAAAATGAAGTGATATAAATTGCGAGGAGAAATTTTTATGGTACAATAAAAAGAAAAAAAAGGTTTTCAAGATACTTTTTTGTTGTTGACTAAGATGGATGAAACAACAAGGATGGGGTAACAGCAATTCCTCCTAGCTTTATTGTTCTTTGGCCCAAGATAAAACAAAAACCCCAATATTTTTTATAAATTCTAATTTGTAAAATAGTTTAACTAATAACTTTATCATTTAAATAAATAAAGTGAGACAAATTATTATTACAATAGATAACAGAAAGATGATAATTAACACAAACAACATCCAACCAATATATTTTATAATTTTCTAAAGTAACTATATAAATAAAATAGACAACAACCCATAATACAGTATAATCATCCAAGATCTAGTCATCATATAATTCCTAGCCAACATAATTATATAAAATAATAATTTTAATTATTTAAATAAAATGAATTTGATTTTAAATAATAAATAAAGACAATTACTAATAAATACATATAATATTTATAAATATTTTTTAGTGTTACATTAAAATGACATATTTAGTTTTTTTATACTATTCCAACAAAAGTAAATCTTTACAATAAAAGGTCGCACATCCCATTCTTTACTAATTTTTAAAATATAGAGATGAACATAATAAATTATATAACAATAATAGTATTGAATTAATTTAATTTAAATTATCTATATAATTGATGTCTTAAAATTTTCTTTTTAGAATAAATATATTCTTCCTGTTATGGTTTAGATATCTCCAAAGAAAAGAAAAAGTATATTAATTAAAGCAATATAAAATTGAAATTTCAAGATTTTAATAACACTGTACCAAAGATACAAATAATAAGATTTATCAACAAAATTAATACAATATAGATGTTAAAAATAGCTAATAAAAATAATGTTGACTTCTTTTATTAGATGATTAATAATGTTGGTTGTTTATCTATAAAGCCTTGATTTTATTTTTACAATGATATATCATAGAGTAAAGAAACAACAATAATTCATATTGCTATTGATATTGTAGCTATTTGAAATGGCTAAATTTCATTTCTTTCTATTCATCGCCTTTGCCGTTATTTTTTCAGGTATAAAATTTTTGTAACAAATTTTTTTGCACCTATTTTTTTTGATAGTTTTCATTACGTTAAATAAACAAGATTTTATTTTTTTCTAATAATCTGGTTTTATTTAAACTGTTACAGTTATGACTAGTGGTGCGAATGGACAACAAAAAAGATGTATTGAACTCATCTCAAAAGATTCCTGTTTACTCCCAGCATGCAGAAAGACGTGCTATTTAAAATATCCGAATAAAAATGGTTTTGGACAGTGTGTTAGTGCAAACCCTTTTACACCATATAGTTGTATTTGCGCATATGATTGTCAAACCTAGAACAAAAATATGATAGTTGCTCTATATTTAATGTAAAAGCATATCAAAATATAGTTAATAAATTTCACAAATTTACAATTTATGTTTTAAAAGTGCATTAAGCATTTTGGTATCCTTTATTTCAATTAAAACCAAAACTAAAGAGGTTTTTATTTTATTTTAGAAGAGATGGTAAATTATACCATAATTAACGCACAAAATTGTTAACTCCTGGATTTAAACTCGAGACAAGACGTCAAACCTAAAAATATCGGCATTCGCCAGTTGGACTAGGGCTTAAGGACAAAAGTTGAGAGATTTATTATAGTAATATTTTAGTTACAAATTTCAATTATAGTATAAGTTTTTTACATTATTTTAAAATGTGGGGGAACAGTAATCACTAAAAAAACAATGAACAAGTACATAAACTCTAATAACCATAACCATGTATCTAGAAAAGGTACAAATTCATACATTTATAAATTCTAGAGGCAATCATATAAGTTTTGAAAAGTACAATCATTGAAATGTCATTGTAACTAAATGGTACAGTGTTTGCAAAACATCCTCTTTTGTACTAATAAATAAAATGAATTTCAACTTCAACACACATAACTATAGAACCTTATTCTTTGATGTCTGAATTCATGCCTCAAGCCGTCTTATCTGCTACAATTTTCCAGATACAGTGAGTACCAGATTCATCCTCTAATTATATTAGATAATTTAAAGCTTGAGGTGGAACTTGGAAGTGAAAATGTGCCAAAGTTTTTATCAAAAGGAAAACTTTTAACTGAGGAAGTTTGATTAGAGAAGTAGTGATAAAGGAAATCTGGAATAAGGAAGTTCTTATTAGAGGAAGTCTAACTAGATAAAGTCTAGTTGGAGGGAGTTTGGGTTAGATATAATCTGATTAGATAAATTCAAAATTAGGGTAAATCTAGATCAAATGTAATCTGATCAGAGGAATGTAATATCAGAGGAAATCTAATCAGAGGAATTCTGATTAGAGGATGTCTGGTTTGATTAGATGGAAAATGGAAGAAATTACCCATTTTGACCCTTGGGCATTACTTATTTATTGCTACTATCCCTTCCTGTTCTTATTAAAATATCTTTGTCCTAAATTAATTATGTTAATATTTAAAATCTCTTATTTTTCTAAGTTTTTAAATAAGTGTGTTATTACACAACCAAAATTATCTATTTCATACCCTCAAACCAACGGTCTAACTAAAATTTGTATGAGGAAATGCCGTTACCTAGGCTGCTTTATTTCCTAACAATAAAATCTTAATCCACGCAC
>PGTU02009679.1:0-10036 GCA_002896215.2 Cicer echinospermum
CTAGTGCTATTAATATCACTAAGAACCCTGTCATGCATTCTAGGACTAAGCACATAGAGATTAGGCATCACTTCATTAGAGGACAATACCAACAGGGGTAAGATTAAGCTGGAATATGTCAATACAAACTGATTAGTTGGCTGACATTTTCACCAAGGCCTTGCCCCAACGGACAGTTTCTTCTTTATAAGAATGAAACTTGGTATTTATGGTTCTTAATGAAATCTGATCCATATGACCAAATCGATTGCTACATCGATTATTCTGTGACCAGATAGGACAAATGCATTACAAATTCGATTGTATAATCGATTTATGATGCACAGTATTTTTAAATTTGTCAAATTGGAAACAACGATAATCGATTGCAAAATCGATTTGTTTGGTACTTAGTGTTTTATTTTCTCTATGTCCACAATCACTGGAATCGATTTCATAATCGATGATGATCACATCTCAGAAGCCTGATTGCTGAAGTTATATTACCTCAATCGATTGGGAAATCGATTATAGATTTGGAAAATGGTTTAAAGAATCGATTGGATAATCGATTGTTTGGTCAAGTCATCTACAAATTTGAGAAGTTTTTCAGACTCAAACCGAGCATCGATGGGAAATCGATTGGGTCAAGATTATTTGAGAACCTATTTTTAAAGGAATCGATTTGGGAATCGATGCTGAGATTTGAAGTTTTCTGAACTTATGAGGCAATCGATTTGGACATCAATTTAGTTAAGAAGGATAATTACGAAATCGATTGACAAGATGTCTGTTGAGAAAAATTATAGCGTTGGAAGTGGGTTGTAACTGATACTTTTCAAACAACGGTAACCTAATCGATTGGGCAATTGATTTGGTAAACCCAGAAGTGAAAAACAATCGATTGGGAAATCGATTATGCACAGTTCTATAAAAACCTAAATCAATTTTACAAATATATTTTCACATTCTGCTCTCAGTTCACTCATCCAACTTCAACTTTTCTGCATCTAATCCTTCTCGTCAAATATCTCAACACTCTTCAATCAACAATCAATGGCTCGCTTTAACAAACAGCAACGGCGATCATTTCCTCAATCAAAATCAGTTTCACTGGATTCAATCTTCTACTTCAAGTGGAAGACATTCCCTCCACTCCTTCACTCGCCAAAAGGGTCTCCATAACCAACACACTATGGTTTTGGCTAAGGACAGGGGAAAGCTGTTGCTACTTTCTCAGAACCAACTAAGAAGAGGAAAGCTCCTCAAACGGAAAAACTTATGGGTGATGCTATGAAGGGAGCCACCCAGAAGAAGAAGAAGACCTCCCCTCAACCAAAGACAGGTTCTGCTTCTAAATATAAACAATTAAGACACGTCTCTTCCTGCTTCATTCTTGAAAAGAAAAATCCAAGAGGCAAGGACTTTGGATTTCACATACTTTGATCAAATGGTTTTTTACCTTCCAAAACCATTTGAGATTTCACGGTTTGGTAGATTTTCTTTCTGCTCACTGGAGATTTACCAAAGTTAATAAGAGCATTCTACTCTACTTTCTTTCTTACAAAAACTGGATTTGCCGCTAAAGTAAAAGGCAAGAGAATTTCTATGACATTTGAGGAATTCTCTTAAGTTGACTGGTTTACCATTCTATGGTTACACCATTGATGGAAGAAGCAGAAGATGCTTCTGATGATGAAGGTTGGGAATCATCAGTGGACAAGCATGCGGCCACACAGGAACTGATGATCGAGGATTTGTTGAGAAGGTATCCATTCCAACAGGTCAAATGAAGGTCATCACCGGATGCTCATGTAAGTGCTAACTCGGATGTTAGTACCTCGCGTCGGTAATCACGCAGTTGTACAACGGCTGGAACATAATCCTGCTATGGGGACTGTACAAGAGCTATGATGAGCTGGGCTTGGATCGTGCTGCTGAATATGATCGAATCAGCACAGGCAAGCACCTGCTACCCTATCCCCAGCTGGTTACGAAGATTCTGAGGCATTTCAAGGTGTCTCTGGCCAATGAAGAATCTATCAAAACCACCACTCACATTTGGTGAATCTATTGTCAACCAAATGCAATTGAGACGCATCAATGGCATATGGACTAGAGCTCCGACTACTACTGAACAACCACAACCAAGTGCAGAACCGACTGGAGCCTTGCTGGAGCATCATCTGATATTATGGCTAAACTGCTGGAGCTTGATGGAATCTCAGGCTGCCCACAATGCAAGGGTGGAAGCCTCTCTAGAAAGCTCCAAGCAACTTTGAACTCTGTGGTTCAAGATGTGGATGCATTCCAGGAGCACTTGGGGCTCAAAATGTCGTTTGAAGACATTGTTGAGATTGGAAGACAAGCAAACCGAAGATCCAAAACCAACCCAACTAGATAGCTCTAAATCTCATGAGGAGGAGACACTTGATGAGGGTTAATACAACAGTCTCTCCTTCTCCCGCTGATAATAATGAGGAACATCCCTAGATTAGTTGACTAGGTTTTAGTTTCTTCTTGTTGATTGTCATGTTCTAGTATTTTTTTTATATGCTGTTGGTTGTAATTTGTTTTGTGTATATAATATCTTATGTTTTGTTTAATCAACTCTCTCTTGTAATTCTTTTTGTATTAAATGACAAAAGGGGGAGATTGGTTTAACTTGTGATTATTTTAGTGCTGCTGATCATATAATGCTTCTGATATATGTATATGTAAACTGATGCTGCTGCTGATATATGATCTGATATGTTATATATGCCCTGATATCATAATGCTATGATATGATATTAGCTTTGATGTATGCTAACTTGTGATCTGATGTAATATTGCTCTGATACAACGCATATTGCTCTGATACAATGCATTCTGATACACAACATTGTACCGCTGTTTGCACTCTGATACCATTTTGTACTTATGTTGTTGAAATGTAATCATACACTCCAAAACTCAGGGGGAGATTTTAAAATAATCTCATGTTAAAACTATGTGTTTGTCATTAAAATAAAAAAGAGGGAGTTTATAAGTCATGAGCTTCCCTGATCATGTTTTTTATTTAATTTCCCAACACACAATACATATGAAATATTTGATTGATCTAATGTTTTGAATTGAGAACATTTCAGGCAAACAAGAAGACACCATACACTTGGAACAATAGCTTGGCAACTCAGGAATCAACAAAGTTGGAGGATGTATTGAGAAAGATGCAAAAAATGTATAGTGTATTAGGTGTCATAGTAATAAGTTTAGTAGACCAATCACTATGGTCTCACACTTAAGTCTTTGCCAATGAATATAAATCAATCAACTAATAAGTCAATTCATGAATCAATTGATAAATCGATTGTCTGACTCAGAACAAGAAGCTTTCACTACACAAATCGATTGGGCAATCGATTAGTTAAAGGTTTTTAGTGAAACCTGAGTTCTGGGCTAAATCCAATCAATTGGGACAATCGATTGGGCAATCAATTGAATATCGATTTTTGCAAATCACAGAAACAACCAGTTATTGAATCAATCGATTGACAAATCGATTGTGACAAAGTTTTTAAATCAGGAATAAGTTCTGTGATCCAACAAATCGATTGGGACATCAATGGATTTAGTTTTCTTAAACTCCAAGTTTGTGGCAATCGATTAGGCCAATCGATTGCAATTAATCATTTATCAGAACCATTTGAATAAATCGATTGGCAAATAGATTTTGACAAATAGCTGAGGTTCTGTAACACGCACAATCGATTGGCAAATCGCTTGACGTAAATGCTTGAGTCACTATGATCAGCACAATCGATTGGAAAATCGATTGTTGTAAAAGTCTGAGTCACTGTGATCAGCACAATCGATTGACGATCGATTGAAGCTAAATTGTTAAGTTACAGAAAAGGATTCAGCTCATGCCAAATCGATTATGACTGTGATTATGAAGTCGACTGAGAAATCGATCGTTTTGATCTCGTTGTTTGGAACAAACACCTATAATCGATTACTCAATCGATTCTGATATAATCATAGTATCAGTTCTGATTTATGTATTAAAAGAAATCGATTGGCAAATCGATTCATGCTTATATGTTCAAGATTCAAGAAAACAAGACCTGCGAAAGTCGATTTAGCCAGCTTTAAAACATTATAAAATCGATTGAGCAATCGATTATCCTGGTGTTTTCTTGAATATATATAAGCTGATTCAATACTTTTGAAAAGAACTTTTCATAATCTTTGACTTACACTTGAATAAATTTTGGAAAACTTTACACAACCTTTGAACAACTTTGATAAACACTTTGAGAGAAAGTTTTACAACACACAAACATTCATTGCCCAAACACTTTTGTGTGAGAACCAATATAGTGATTGAGTCAAAGTCTTGATACTTCTTTAATTCTTTGTAAAAGACAATCCTTTGTAATTGAAGTTTTAGAAAATCCAGTTAGGAACTGGTGGCTATCTTCGTTGGTGTGAGATCATCAAGAAGAAGTTTTACTTTGATCTTGTGTGAGTTTGGGCGATTGACTCCAAGGATCAGGTGGTGTAGAAATAGAAGTGAGTGTGAGTTAGATAGATAGGATTTGTGGTAGCTGGACAATCTGTAAAAGGTTCTCAATTCATTCTATTTGAAAAGACTGAAATCTTGTTGGATTTCAGTACTGGATGTAGGCTGTCAAACTGACAGCTGAACCAGTATAAATCTTGGTGCACTCTCTCTTATCTCTCTTTACTTCATGTTAATCTTGTATGTGTTTTAATTTCTGCTGTGTATAATCTGTATGAATCTTGCATGTTATTAATAGGAATTAAAATTGAACATGTTGGATTTGATTTTAATTCTTCACTTAGAATAGAATTAGATTATCTTGTTGATCATAATTCTCTTATTCTTAATCAAAAAGAAGTCATATTTTTCCAACAGACATTGGAACATTTAAGAAACTAATACCATTTTTTTTTGTTCAACACTGAATACCATCATGAGCTTACTAGATTCGGGTCCCTTAGTTTTAAACAAATATTCTGGGCAAAGTAGTTTTTGGCCCATTTGCCTAAAATTAGGGAAATTCTAACGTTGTTTTAAAAAATTATGGGTAAGTTTATTCCACAATTACTATCTCAAATTTTAAAATAAAATAAATAATAAAATATAATGTAATAATTTTAATTGATTTTACTCACGATAATTCATAACACATCACCAATATATTATTAATTGGATATGGTCATATAATATAAATTTGGGAGTCACACATCACCAAAAAGTGGCGGCATTAGTTTTGTTCTAGCTAGTTCAAAATATCTAATTATCTTGGTAAAGAACTAGACCAATTCCAGACCAATTCATAAAGTGCTCGTTTAGTTTAGTTTTAATAGTAGTTAAATTAATTTTGAAATGTATAGAGTTGAATATGATATTTGGTGTATTATCAGACTAAAAATTTATTTTTGGTTGAATTAGAATTTATATAGTTTCTGACTTCAAACATAATTTTAATATAATCAATTCACTTTTAAATGAATATCAAAAAACTAAATAATTTTACATTCAAATTATTTTTAACTAAATTCATTTTATAAAATTAATTAATCTAAAATTATTTTTTATTTACCGTATAAGCAAACACACACAAAATATTTGACTTTCAATTGGATTTTAAAAACCCAATGTAGCTATTCATTGGAGACATGTTTTGTGTTTTTTTTCTTGAATTGAGCTTCTAGGTAGTGTGAGCTAGAATCACAAATGAAGCATGGTGAGAACACAAGTTCGTTCTATAATTTACAAAATTGCCCAAGAGAATAGTAACTCTGTGTGTCCATCAGAATTATGTAATTCCAACATTGCATAGGTCCAATTTGGCACCAAATATGTTAATCTTGTTGTTATTCACATGGCTACTCTCACTAACGCCAAATGGCATTTAATAGCGCTCATTTTACAACACTTACTAAATACAAGCGCTGTTGTAATATATTTTAAAAATAATGGAGCCTATAACAGCGCTTTTTTGACAAGCGCTGGTGAAAAAACGCTGTTTGTAGGGTCATATAGCGTTTGCGCATAATGTTTATAAGACTTTTAACAGCGCTTGTACACAAGCGCTGTAACTGAAGCGCCCTCACATAATGTTTAACAGCGCTTTTTTCCACAAGTGCTGTAAAAGACATGCGCTTTCAAATAATTAAATTACCTATTACAGCGCTTTTTTCACAAGCGCTGTAAAAGATATGCGTTGTCAAATAATTAAATTACCTATTACAACGGTTTTTCCACAGCGCTGTAAAGAACATGCGCTTAAATAAAAACATTTACTTTTAAATAAATAAAAACAAATTTACGAACCCTCATTCACCTCTACTCTAGGAACCTCATATCCTCTTACGTACTTGTGCGCCCATATACGTTTTCTCAGGTATTTGTTAATTTGTTGTTGTCAAAAATATTTGGTTTTTTAATAATTGAATTGTTACATATTAAATCTTTTCTTTTTAAATTTGTTGACTGTTCTGGTTTTGAAATTGTTTCATGTAAATAATGGACCTTGGGTTCCAATTTTCAATATTAGATATGTTGATATTGGTTTCTTTTTTGAAATTTGTTGATCTTCATAGCTTATAATCTTAGTTTTTTTAATAATTGAAAACTATAAATTGTTACATATTAAATATTTTCTTTTTGAAATTTGTTGATCTGTTTTGTTTTTGAAAAATCTTTTCTGTTTTTGAAATTGGTTACAAATAATAATGGACCTTGGGTTCCATTTTCCAATATTAGATATGTTGATATTGGTTTCTTTTTGAAATTTGTTGATCTGCTCAGTAGCTTATTATTTTTGTAACTGCATTTATATAGGTGATCATATAATATGGATCGGAAATGGATGTCTGCCAATCGATTGTCAAAAGAGTATGAAAATGGAGTGAAAGAGTTTGTTGAGTTTGCAGTGAAGAATGCAAAAGATCCAAATAGAGTCGTTTGTCCTTGTTTAAAATGTTGTTTTGGAAAACGCGTTAGAGAAGATGAATTGGAAGGACATTTAATATGTAATGGAATTGATCAAAGCTATACATGTTGGATAAGACATGGTGAGAAAAAAAAAAGGAAACATTAATTTTGAGAATGGTTCGACATATGCTTCAACTGACTTCGATACAGATACATATGAGCCAGACCGAGTTGAGGAGATTGCAAAAGCAGTTGAAGAAGATCTTCGGGATTGTCCTAAAATGTTTGAGAGTTTGTTGAGTGATGCAGAGAAACCATTATATAATGGTTGTACTAAATTCACAAGACTGTCGGCGATATTAAAGTTGTACAACTTAAAAGCGAGTAATGGATGGTCTGATAAAAGCTTCACATAATTATTAACACTCTTAAAATATATGTTGCCAGATGATAATCATTGTAAGACCCATAATTTTAAAGTACCATTTATGTATTTTTGGTGTATTTTGGATTTTGGCTCGGAGGCTTTTATGCCAAAGTTAATAATATTTTGGAGTTTTATAATCAAAAAGATATTTTGATGCCAATTAAGATTTCTCATCGATAAATAAATTGAAATTAACTGCGGTGAATCCTTTACGGATAATTCAATGCGTTTCGGGTGAAACGGTAATTTAACAAATATCTAGATATTTTGAGATATTTGTTAAGTTATATTTATTATCTATATATGTTTGGTTGGAGGGAAAAAGAAAGGAAAACTAGAAGGAAAGAAAAGGAAAAGAAAATAGTATAAAAGGGAAAGAAGGAAAAAGGAAGAAAGGAAAAACAAAGGAAAGAAAAAGAAAGGAAAGAAAATCGACATTTCCATCATCTTCTTCCTCTCCCGCGGCCAATCTCCCTCCTTTCTCCCATTTTCATTTTCGTCGCTTTCCTTTCTTCAAAACTAGTAACCCAAGGTTGGGTGAGAGTTAGAACAAGGATTTCGCAACTCCACTCTTCCTCTTTGATTCGAAAACGAAGAAAAACGGTATTTGAGATCCAAACACAAACCCCTCCGTTTCTTCTAGATCCAAGCTTCATTTTGCGAAGAGTTAGAAGGGAAAGTTGCTCACTACCACGCCACGATGCTAGGGGACCAATTTGGGGGCGACGTTGCGAGCAAAGATTTTACCGGCTTTACTCGCGGTACCGGAAAACCACGTTGAAGCTAACGTTAATGTAAGGGCTCCTTCCAAACTTCTAGTTTGCATTAGGGACTTAGCTGTGGTTGTGTGGGAAGGAAATTGTTAGGATTTAAAGTATCGATTTTGGGAAAAACGAATCTAATGCGTTACGGGTAAAACCTTAGAGTTAGGTTTTGTTTATATTGATGAATGTTTCGTGGTAAATGAATTTGAGGTCATTGTGTATGACTATGAGTACATGAAGTCTGATGCATTTGGGTGTCACGTGGTGTTGAATTGTGTTCGTTGTATTTGGCGTGTCCATACTCGATGTTTGTTAATTGGTGTGTTTGTTGTGAAATATGGTTTGAATGTGAGAGTATGTTTGAGTTTGTTTCTGCTGGAATTTTGAAAAACCATTAGAGTTAAACGAGTCTTAACATGGGAAATCTTTTAATACCTCGGTTACTTAATGTGCGGTTTGAGGAAAATGTTAAGTTAACTGGGCGTTGAGAATGGGGAATCTCTTAATGTCTCGGTTACTAAACTATCGTTTTTGGAAAATCGTTTCAGTAAATGAGTATTAAGAATGGGGAATCTCTTAATGTCTTGTTTACTGAATATTTTGTGTGAAAATCGTTTAAGTCAAAAGTATATTAAGAATGGGGAATCTCTTGATATGTCTGTTTGCTTAACATTTTGTTTTGAAAATCATTAAAGAATAAATCAGTATAAAATGTGGGAATCTCTTAATGACTTATTTACTTAATGTTGTTTGTATAAAATCGTTTAAGGTTAACTGGGCGTTAAGAAATGGGAATCTCTTTTAAGTCTTTGGTTACTTAATGTTGGTGTGAAAGTCGTTTAAGTTAAATGGGTATAAAAATGGGGAATCTTTTAATATCTGCATTTGCTTAACGTCTGTTGTGAATGAAGTCAGTATATGTTCATTCATTTTCATCCTTTTTGTAAATCGTGCAGACCCGTGATAGGTGGCACCTTGATAAATAGTACCTTGGCATGTGATAGGCGATACATTTATGATTTACGTTTTTGAAAACCGTGCAGACCCGTGATAGGTGGCACCTCGATAAACGATACGGGCCCGTGATAGGCAGTATGTTTATGGTTTTCGTTTTTTTGTAAATTGTGCAGACCCGTGATAGGTGGCACCTTGGTAAATAGTACTTTGGCCTGTGATAGGCGGTACATTTACAATTTACGTTATTTTAGTAAACCGTGCAGACCCGTGATAGGTGGCACCTCGGTAAACGATACGGGCCCGTGATAGGCAGTACGTTTATGGTTTACGCTTTTTAGTAAATCGTGCAGACCCGTGATAGGTGGCACCTTGGTAATCGGTAGTTTGGCCTGCGATAGGCGGTACGATTATGATTTACGGCCCTTCGAGGAGGGTTTTGGTTTGGAATTCCGAGTCCATGCATTTTGGCATATACGCATTGCATTAGGGTGCTTGGCACGCGAGTCGTGTTTGATTTAAGTTTATGATCGAGTGATTTGAATTTGAGTCGTTGTGATAATTGCGTTGAAAGTGCTAAGTGTTATGTGTTGATTATTGTGTGTAAGTGTGATGGTTTGTAGAAACTAATTTGAGACCAAATTTGCCGTGAGAATCGCGTAGTAATTGCTAAGTGTTAAGTTATGAACTTGAGTAGGAATGATTTGAGTTAACTCATGCATTTTTGGAAAAATAATCAGGGAAATCGATTTCCCAATTGATTGGATGGTAAACAGGGACTTGGCCAAATTGACAAAATCGATTAGCCAATCGATTTTGTAATCAGTTTTCGAAAATCATTTATGAAATCGATTGCCCAATCGGTTGGGCCTTAAGTCAGGGACTCATCCATATTCGACCAAATCGATGTGGACATCGATTGGCTTAAAACCTGGGGCTCAGTACTCACTCAATCGATTT
>PGTU02009681.1:0-2500 GCA_002896215.2 Cicer echinospermum
GAGAGAAATAGCAGTGAAATAAACCATATCGAGCACAGGTCTCACTCTACAAGTTCAGTTCGATGAGCTCCTAGCGGACCTGTGCCTACTATCTACTTAGTGTGTGTGCTAGGGAAAGCAAGCAAGCTGAGCAGTTCTCACTGTGTCCGGTGACCAACAAAGCTTGTGGACTACTACTGGGACGAACTCTTCTACATACTGGTGGGACTATTCACTGACTAACTGATTCGGGGAACGAAGAAGGCCCGATATCTACCTACATCTACAGTCGTAGAAGATAGCGACTTGATTGTACTATAGGCAAAGCCATCCCATATGCCCTTCTTCAGTCATATGATTCACAGTTCAGCCTGCTCAGCCCCAATCAATGCTTTCTTCTTCAGGCTTCAAAGCCTTTTCGTTAGCAATCCCTTCACACCGCCCTCCTCACTCCTCATCAAGCAATGGATGGTAGTAGTGCTGTCAAGTCAAGAGTTCAGACCGTCGAATGAATTGAATTGTGGCCTGGTGGGAGGACTTGTGTTACGATGCAGCTGGCACCTTTGAGGTCTCGTTGCAGAGTAGGCAGACACTCTTGCGTGCACTGTACACGGTTGGCGCGGTTGTGATAACTTAATGGAACTTTTGAGTTGAATTCCGAGGTGTGGAAAAGTGGAGTAGTGACTTTGTGGTCCCCGATTGGTACAAGAGTCAGATGGTGAATCTTCTCAGTAAGGGCAAAGTTCGGATTGAGCTTATGGTAACAGGGGGGCAAGAGTGTTACTGTTACACTTTGAACTTCAATCTTGGCTGGTCTGTCTATTCAAACCAGTACTCGAGAGAAGGGACTCAAAGCGCTGTTCTCCTAGGGCTGACTCAACTATAGTTTTATGGAAGGAAGTACTCGATCACTTATAGCTGGATTTGATCCATCAATGGAAGCTCGATTGTATCGCAGGTTGGTATGTGCCTTCCTTCCAAAGGAACATTGAACGAAGGGCTCATCTATAGAAAGCAAGCTATAGCTGAATTATAGTTATTTCAATGTCCATAAGCTAGGTTTTTTGGGCACCAGTAGTCTCATACTATATCGATGGCATTAAAAAGGGAGATTTCCTTCTTTGCCACATCTTGATTCTCTTAATAAATTCCTATTCAGGGTTTCCTGCTCCTCAGTGAACCGGATTTCCACTACGACGGCAGGGTCTATTCTACTGGTTGGATTTCCCTGCATACTCATCATTCAACGACTAAAAAGAAGGCTTATAACTTTTTTCTCTTGAATCTGCAATGCTGTAATCTGCATTCCCTTGTCTTTTCACTTCACCTAACCTAGAACCATGGATAGTAGGGTTTGGATCAAGCCGGCAGCTCAGCTATGGTCTCCCACGGCCACAGTTCTTCGATGAGCCGCAACTCAGCATCAAAGAGGTTCTCACTCCCTTCCAACAAAGAAAGTTCAGTTGATCGAACCAGACCCACAGATCACCTGGGGACTGACCAGACCGAAACGGTACGAAGTGGAAAATTCCTTTAACTACGCTGGAAAGAGCGAGTAGTAACAACAGGAGCTTTGGAGAAATCCTCGATGGGACAGAAGCAGTGCGTAATACCACGACGTACTTGGAGGCAGGCTTAAGTCCAAGATTTAGAAGTGTCATATCCTCTAAGTCTCAAAGTTCAGATTTATAAGTACTCGTTGGAGCACCACAAGATCCTAGGTCTGAAAGCTTGTTTGAAGCTTCCAGATCATCGAGACCTTTTAATACGGGGTGACAGGACGCACTGGCCAAGCCACAACTCTCAAGGTAGCTTAGCCTTTAACCAAATAGCTTTCAGCCGTAAGACTGTGACGACTTAGTGTGGTTAAGTTTACCAAGAAGCTATAACATACCATTACAATCGACCATAGAGTGGAAACCTCTGTATCTTATAGAGATCGCAAAGGGAATACTGTCCATGTATTGTATGGGAATTAGCCTGGTTTCGAAGAGAGGGATAAATTCTGTTGGAAATTATTAACTAAACTTTTAGCAAACTCAGCGCCACCCACATCTGAGACTAAGACTTAGGAAGTGATATAGTAACACCTAAATCCTTAAGTGTAGATAGGTTTAGATCTTCTGCGACCTTTGAGTCGGCGATACAAATATCGTCGCCAAGGATATGCATACTTATCAAGGCGCTTCCCCGATATATCTTCTCTGCACACCACCAATGGTGGGACAGTGTAAGAGCGGCCAGAAGCGAGATATCCAGAGGTTGCCTGATCCTTGGGCTGATAGTCAGTAATTTGCTCTTGAATGACAGGTCTACTCTCGGATACAAAGGTTCTATGTTCAAGCAATTGGGCCAACTTTCATTGGATCCTTCCGAAGTAGGCGAGGTCGAGTTTGCTGACCTGAACGCTTTGGCTCTTTTGGTAGTCTTCTCGGAGTAAGAACTTTCTTTTTGAGCCGGCGCGGAGACCTCATGGTCTCCATTCCGCCTTATCTTAGCTCTCTCTGTCGGTGTTAAGTTG
>PGTU02009681.1:7500-16505 GCA_002896215.2 Cicer echinospermum
CAACAACGGGATAGAATCTAACTCTCAATCCAGGCTTAGACCAGCTCAAAGCTATACAAAAGATCCTTCTTAGTAACATAAGTCAATCCATTCAATGGAAGGGGTTAAGGTAAAAAGCTTCTTCCACTCTCTAAGGAGAAAGACCAGCGATTCTAGATTCGAAATAAAAAACAATGGGGTATAACGCACGTATCGACATGGTACCTTCCAGGAACGTAACTTTTAAGGCTACTTAGTCTTTGGTCCCCCCGCAGCCCCAGAAAAGACAGATACAGATAAAGTAGCGGCATTAGGTGAAAAATAAATTTTCTATGGGCTATGGTTACGATTACGATACCCGGTTGACCTTACTTTACTTACCTTACCTATTCTAATTAGAGTTTCATTCCATCGAGTTAAGGCATTAAGGCAACAGCTTAGCTTAGCATCTAACGAAGGGCTCACCGCTACCATTTTTCAGCTCAAAGCCTTACAGATCATATTCTCGTTCTAAGTCAGACGGGGGCACAAGGTTGACGTCCTTTGCTTTGGTCTACACCTTCGTTGAAGAGTTCCGGTTAGGCAGCTCAACCGCCTTTCGAAGAAAGTTTGAAAGAAAAAAGGCTCGTTTATACTTGGCACGGAATCGAGCCTAAAGTCTTAATCTTCTTAACCTTTAAAGAGATTTGAGATCTTTTTTTAGCCGAATCTGAGTTTGTGAATCTAATGCCAGGCTTCATACATATAGATCTGATAGATAGAGAGACTCCGTTACCTAGTTAGGAGCCTCTTATGCTTTTAGATGCTACCTAGCTGATGTTTCCAAGTCGATGAATCGAATCCACATCTTTTACCATTCAACTAACGAGTACACTACTCAAAAACAATGATTGATGTGATGTCTGGTCTAATAGCTCCTTTTATAGGATGGATAGGTATGACTAGGGTATGTCCCTTTTAATAAGGTAGAAAAGCAACCTCCCATATCCTGAGACCCCCTTTGCTGGGTAAAGCATATTTCAGTTTTTTTTCTTGACTGGAATGTAGTTTGAGTGACCTATTCCGTCTTCAATCAAGGGAAATGTTTTTTTCAAACAACGTACGCCCCAGATAAACAGACCTTTTGGACCTCGGATAGGCGTTTTCTTTTAGAAAGAGAAAGATGTGCGCTTGACACGCTAGATGTTATGTGCTCTCAAGGCGAAATCTGAGATGAGAAGTCGAAAGCTAGTCCTATTGAGATAAGCCCGATAAAGCTAGGAGACACGTACATAAGTAGGACTCTACTAACCGTCGTTTAGCAAGTCCGATCAAAGCTCTTTCTATCCATGTGGGAGAGGTAAGCAAGATCTTTGATTGATGTGCCTGAATCAGGTTGATCAATGGTAGCTGCTTGGAGCTTTCTCTATACCTTAATTGAACTGCCCTGCTTGAATCTCTCTTTTGACAGACAGGTCATATATGAAAGGGATTTTAGAGAGACTAATGCTATCAGCTTCTGTATTCTACATGCTACCGCTTTGAAGCTTCCCCTTTATCCGCCCATGCAAGTAAATTAATGAAAAAGATTAAAGGAATGTGAACAAGGCGTTTCGAGACTGAGGTTCCTAAAAAAGGGCTCAGCTGATTCCCGGGTAGGGTCAACCATTATTGATAAAATATGTTATAATTATATTCCCAGAAAAAGTTTAATTTTTGATGCTTTTGTCATGCCATTGAGATCCTTTTAGAAAGAAGGATGCTCAGAGTTTTAGTCTCACATAATGGAATTTCCCAAGATATGAATGCTCAGTTCAATGGGTATGGAAAGCCTCTCTGACTATAAAGTCTGGAATGGAGAGACCAATAGAAGTAGGAAATTGGGCACCTTAGCCAATTGTAAGACCCCACCTCTTTAGGACATGACTCGGGAACAGGACTCATTTTTCTTTCTTCTTTGCTTTGCCTAAGCCAAGCTTCACATTAAACAAAAGAATTGGACCACTTTGTGGGGCGAGTTTGCTATTGCTAGAAGTTCGAAAGGAGTAGTAATAGGGGCTTTGGGGCATTCCCCAGGGCATAACTAATTAGCGGCCTATTCTTTTTACTGTAATTATATTCCCCATCTCTCAAGCTAAAGATAAGGAACTAAGGTAATAAGGTAAGCCCAAGCAGCTGCTATTTGAACAACGGATTAAGCCATTGAAGATCTACAACTTATGACTCCACTGGTAGTATACTATATGCAACCTATTCCGTAACAAGCGATTCTGGCTATAGCACCAGCTCATTCCCTGACTTCCTTTCTTCTCTCAGGACATTCTTTTCTTTTTTTTACGATGTCATTTGCTTTCACTAGCACCGGTTAGGAGAACAGTAAGAGTTCCTCCCGTCCCACCGACTAATCGAAGGCTATTGCTTCTGTCTTCGTCTTTCTGGCAGCTATCTTTCTAAACAGGAGAGAAAGATAGCCCTAAACTCAGTGACTTTTCAAAGACACAGCTTAACCACACAAAATAAGTCTAATGGGATCTAGAGGCGATCTTCTATATAGAGATCGGTTTCCAAGTAATAGTAGGGATTTAACTTTGCTTTATCGTATAGTTTCTAGAAGCTGCTCGATCCCCTTCCCGAAAAGAGATTACTTCGAGCTTAAAATGATTTATCTAAGTCAAAGCTTATGGTTGCTTATAGCAGTAGCTAAGCGCGCTGCATCGCCTTCTTCTTCCATTGAAGGAGTGTGAACTGTTCAAGACACCCGATAATAAAAATGAAAGGAATAAGAACAATCAAAAAAAAACAAAAAGTACGCACCTACTAGAACAACCGGGATCCATTCGTAAAGATCAATATCAATATAAGATCAGTTGTATCTTCTACGACCTGACATTCTTCCAACAATATCTTCCACAAGAGTGCTCTAATGGCAAAGAGCAGTATCCACTTGAAACTCGGCATTACTTACTTATCAAACACACCTAGCCCGGGCACTTTCAGCCGGTGGTAGGGGTCCCTAACTTGGTTGGAGCTTAGGCCACTAGAACGCGTCTTTAATCTAGTTCAGGAAGGAAGTCTGGCACTCATCTCAGTCTCAGGGACATGCCCAGAAGAAACAGCTGGTGTCAGGTTTTCGGGAATTGAATCAGGATTGTCTTGTGCCAGAACTGATTGCACTAGGAGAGGAGAAGAAAGCCAGTTGTTTATCCCATTCCCTTTAAGTCAGGGATTCGTTTAAAGCCTTTCGCTAGCATTACAACAGAACAGAATAAATGGCATCCATCAGATTCATTAGCTGCGGACGCATAGGAATTCTTTCTTACTGTAGCACACAGAGATAAAATGCGATTTCATAGACGAGGCGGTAATCAAGTAGCAATTGACTTTAAAACCTCTTCTTTATCAGAGTTTGAGGAGCGAAAAGAGTATTCCTCGATGGGACGAAAGAAGCAAAGAGCCTCCTCATAGCACTACTTCTCAGAGATAGAGTTATTGGCTAAGAAAGCAGTCTATAGTTAAGTTTTAACAAGTAAACTACTTCTCTGCCCTTTTGCGGTTCGAAGGTCCCATCCATGGGTATCCGGCGAAGAACCGCCATCAACAACCTATCATGGACAGGGGCTAACAACCTCTGATTGACGTAGTTCCTATGCTTTAGGGTGGGAGATAAAAACCGAAGATGAGTGATCTGCCCCAGTTGATGAGCCAGAAGTGGGTGAACCGTAGTTTAACCGGATTTCGATATCATAGAAGTACTAAATACGAGGTGATCCTGTAATTATGATAAGAAAAGTGCGCCCTTCGTTGCGAGGTGAATTAGACCATAAGATAGGTACCGAGATGTGGAAATGGGACCTGGGACCTGGTCTTTTTACCGACGAAATGCGTAGGAAGTGGTGATGCTACGTGCTTCTTGAAGGATGGTCTAAGACTTAAGAATTCCATTCCACCTGAGGCAAGCTATGGCGGGAAGTCTATTTTCTCCCCAACTAATTAAATTACCCGAAATAAATCGAAGAACCTAATGGATCGAACTCATAGGTTCAATTCCTTTTCTAATTTAAGTAGCTGCCCTTTCTGTCTCACTTGATGAGGATTTCAAAGCTCTTCCTTCGTCCTTCCTTGGGTGAGCTGACGTTTCTTGCTGTCTCACTCAAACCTCTTGCTTTTTTCTTCTTTGTCTGGCTCTTGAGTAGGCCAAGTAAGTAGGCTATGTTTTCCTATTTTTCCAGGAGATCTAGAACCTTTTCCGGTTTTATCTTGCTTGATTCGCTTCAATGCTTTTTGGTTCTTGCTTTGTACCTCGTAAAATAAAAAAGAATAAATGTCTAAGTCTTCTATTGGTCTATGAGTTGATGGTGTCTAATAGACCTAGGGAACCCGGAAGTGCTCGAAGTCTTCAAGTCCATCTCTTACCCAATCCTCAATCAAAGAGCTTAACTTCAGCTAAGCTCCAAACTAAGGGATGAGTTGAGTTAAACTTATTTCCCGAAAAAAGTACTCATCTTCCTTCAGGTGGTGAAGTTACTGCTGTTGAAGTAGATCGAGTCTATGCTTTTCCTAGAAATCCTCCTCTTCCTGTTCTATTGATCAAAAATATCCAGCAGCAAGATAGCGCCGGTTTTAGAATTCGCGAGAGATTTCAGTACGCTAAGTGAAACGGTCGATTTGCCGATTTTCTTTTTCTTTTTTTTATTTTATATGGGGCGTGCAGCACTTTTCGATGTCACGCACAAGCATCAGGCTACTAAGACTTTTGTATGTACGAGCGGTGTTGAACCCTCTAACACCATGGCACCGATGTTCATGACGCCGTGAAACCTTCCCGACGGCTGGCAAATATGGAACGCGCTGAACGATGGCGTCCTAATGGCGTCACTGTCGTTGTCACTGCTGGAGGAGAGAAGCTGACCAGGAACTTCCGGCGTGACGCGGAAGAGGAATGGAATTCCTGGTAGGATTCTTGCCGCTCGAGAGCAGAGCCCTCTGGAGGTCGTCCAAAGCCCGAATCCGGTCTCGGGTATTTTGCATGTTGCCACCCGCTCCAGATTGATGGGCGAACGACGGGATTGAACCGCGCGTGGTGGATTCACAATCCACTGCCTTGATCCACTTGGCTTACATCCGCCCCTACCCCGCACAGGTTTTAGTCTCTATCTACGATAAGATTCTTTCTGAACCCCCCTATGACCGCTATCAAAGAGAAGCTTTTTCCTATACTATAACTATAGTAGTAGCTAGTATATTTCTTGTTTTTTGGAATTAGGGGAAGCAAAGCTTCAAACAAAGAGGTTGGGCTGTTCACTTCATTGATTTGACTTCACTTGACTTAAGATTAAAGATAGGGCCGGCGGGCAGTGAAGGCTCGTTTAGTAGACAGCAAGCTCCGCTTTTGAAGGCGAGCCCCATCAGAGAAAGCCATTGCACGCTACCTCTTGTATAGGTTCCCTGCGCACCCCTAAACTACAAGCTAGCTTTGAAGCCCCTACTTTATCGATGGTTGGGGAAGCCCCTTTCTACAAACCTTTCTATAATATATATAAGGAAGCTCTTCGAGCTTTCTTCGCATGCTTGAGCTTTCCCCTTTCTATTAGTTAGGTTGTCAAAAGGTAGGTTTCTTACTTAGTGCTTGTGCTAAGGAGCTTCTTTCTCAAAGTCAACTTTCTCGCTTCTTGCTTTAGAAAGATTGCACGGGGCGCGTAAGCGCCCTTCCTTCAGCCGGCTCCGCCCTATCTATTCATCTCTTTTATCAAATGGATCTTTAGGGATCTCTCTTGTTCATAGATCTTGAACCAGATCAATAATATATCTCAATATATCTATCTATCGATAGATAGAAAGATATAGATCTCTATCTGGATCTATCTCCATATCTAAGAAAGAACCAACACTTAAAGGCGTAACCAACGAAGTTCTCACCCCTGTCCCCGACATAGTTCTCGACGATGCCCCTGGGCGAAAGGGGCCACCATTCTCTTTCTTTCTTCAATCGTTCCGATCAGGACAAGTGGGTTGGTTGGTTCGTCCTTCTATCTACGCAATTCTCTGTCTTCGTTCGTGATCTGTTGGGCGAAAGTGTTAGTTGTATAGAGGAGCGGCTGTGAAACGGCGATTCCCCCCTTTCATTGAAGTAGGGGGGCCTCCTTCCCCACCATTCCGGCCTATTATTGATAGGGATTTTACCGATGCTGAGGGTAAGCTTGCTTACCAAGCCACCACTTGATAAGCTAGTCGCCAGAAGAAGCGGCGAGGACGCGAAGCTGTCTACGAAGCTTCCCTCCCCCTGTAGTCGAGTACTCGGCGCTACTTTGATTCAAAAGGTAACCGACGGTTCCGATTTTCTCCGGTTTCCGCAACCGTAATCATTTGTCACTCCGATTACTTCATCCATAACCTTTTTTTCAATGCGGTACGCTCTAAAAAAAGTAAAGGATAAGCTTGCTTCTAGAAGCGGTAGCTTCCCGCCTCCTTCATTTCTACTGCTCCTTCGGTGAAAAAGTGCCCTTCCCTTTTCTAAAATGCCCGATTGGTCTGCCTCAGCAAATGTACAAAGTGGACCGCTGTTTGGCTGACCCTCTTCTTCCCATTCGGGTTGGGTTGACCAGAGTCAAGTAAGAAGGAATGGAACCACTGGATGAGTCGTCCTTCACACTTGGGCAAAGACGACTGACTTTGTTGGAAGCGGAACACGAACCGATTTCCGCTATTTCGGTTCTTATTGAGCGTAGCGAAATCAAGGTTTTATTATAAAGTCAGCGAATTTCTATGGTGTTCTACCTTTGCGTAGTATTGGGTCCACAGCGGAAGGCTCCGTACCGACGCCTCACTACTACTTAATTAATGGCTAAGCGATTCAAAACCTGAGCTTTCCTTAACCAGCTGACCTTACTTCGTAACCTTAACGTACTTTCTTTCTTACTATATCATAGGCCTTCGCCACTTCAAATGGCGCTTCGCCCTTTTCTTTTTTTTATTAGAAAAAAACGGGGCCTTACTTATTCAGTTCAGGGAGGATGAAAGACAAAGAAAGGGATCAGGGGGCTTATGATCGGAGAAAGGGAAGGGACTTATTGGACCTAACTGAGAAGGAGACAGAAAGGGATCACCTGACTTATCTTGAGTGAGAGAGGCAAGTCGCAAGGCAAAAGCTTAGTCGTTTTCAAGTCTGAGGGTGAACGAACGGGATTTCTATGTCATTCAGTGCCTAAAGTCAGTAAGTCAAAGAGTACGAATACCAGCTCTAGTACTAATACCAGTACCAGCAGCAGGGCATTCAGTAAACAAACAACTCTCCAAAATAGACTAGCAGCGGCAAGATAGTCAGTCTCTTCCCCCTGCTTCATTCATAAGTAAGATCGCTTTATCCGCTCGGACTTTCCCTAAATCAGTTAACTGGTATGAGAAGGCCTCCCCTCTAGTCTATATAGCCCTTTTCCTCCAACCTGAGTTCCAGTGAGACCAGCCGACCAACGAGTCGCAAACTGCTTCGTCAATAGCAGAGGATAATATCTCAACAGCTAAATTTTAGGATGGCACTTGGCACTTGGTTGGGAGCTTCCCTTCTCTATGGCTAATCCTCGCTGGCCGATCGCCTTTCACCTGGTTCTATAAAGAAATAAATTTCCCGGTGTGAGCTTCTAATCTGACAACAGCTAAATCTAGCACTGCATAAGGAATAAGGAGGAGATCCCTGGTATGAATTCCAATTGATTGGCATTTATCTGGAGCGATGATCTGGCCACTTCCTATAAGATAAGGTTTCCCATCCGAAGTCTTTGGCTGCTGTTAAAGGATTGTTTCGCTACGCCCTCTTCCTACCTTAGCTTCTGATTAGGAAGCTATTGTTAAATCCCTCGTATTCCTTTCTTCCGGATGAACGAATCAGACTGAAACCACTGTAGAATTTTCAGCTGCTGGCAAGAGCACTCTTCCCTCCACTCCGGCTGCAAGCTATATCTCTCAATGCGCATCGATCTTTCCTGAAAGTGCCCCTCCCTGGGCAAGTGCGAAGCGAACTCATATCGTCGTATACCCAGGGTGCGTAAGCCTTCTGATCCGGACTTTGTCGTTTAGATTATGCCAAAAAGACGGGAAAATGATCAACTGTCACATTTTGATGCCAGTAGGTAGGGCTAAAATTAACTTTCATCCAAAAAGACCGAGAAAACGCTCAACTGGCAGATTAACTGTCACTAAAGAGGGAAAAGTGATTGCTTCAAATTTCCCGATAAAATGGCACATTCACATTGAAGATAATCGGCTGCCTGTGGGCTTGAAGGAAGAGAAGAATTCAAGGATAGCTTGTAACTCTTTTCCCCACAAATGCTCAGTGGATGAAAGATTCAGCAGTAAAACCGTCAGGTCCTTGTGCCTTATTGTTTGCCTTTAGAAAGATTGTCTTCTTAACATCATCACCGTCATAAGAGCCACCAGTGCAGATCCTTCTCATTCAGTGAAGAAAAGGCTAGCAATGACTGATCTCTTCAGTGTCACCACCTTCAACCATTGCTATCTGCAGTTCCAAGAAATTATGGAATGCTGCAAGAATTCCTTTTAATCAAAGCAGGTTCCTCAATCTCCTGTAGCAGAGGTGATAGATAAATTCTGCTCTTAGCAGCTTTGGCTTTGACAACTCTGTGAAAATAGCTAGGTTTTGATCACCAGCTTCAAGCCAGTTACTTGGGATTTCTGTTTCGTATAAACAGCTCCTCAGGCAGGACACTTGCTTTCTATCTTGCAATGGTTTACCACAGACCAGAGGGTTAAGGCTCTCACCTTCTTTTCAAATCAAAGAAAGAAGAGCCCGGACCTTTCCCACCTCCCTCAGTTTTTAGTATTAATTTCTTTTATCCTTTTTATTTTAAGCGTACTTAACCTGAACCCTGTCTATGAGTAAAGCAATCTTTGGAATCTTTCCTAATCCGCTTTCTCTTTTTCTTATGCCTTGGGAGCCCAGTCTTTAGGAGAAGCAGCTGCTCACTCGTGACTAAGGAATGAATGCCTGGTTATGTCAAACTATCCGCAATATCTTTCCCCTATCGGAGTTGGAG
>PGTU02009682.1:0-14571 GCA_002896215.2 Cicer echinospermum
ATAGATAAAATTATTTCTCTAAACCTTCAACGTAATGATTTTGTTTAGTGGGATATTATTTCGAAGTGTCTTTTTTAATTGTATAACGTAATAAATTATGATGACTTGATTATCATTTTTGTTTATATTTTTTAAAAGTTTAAAATTTTGTTTGCTTTTCACTTTTTTTATTTCACAAAAATTAGTCTTTGAAACTTTTTTAGTAATGTTTTTAATTATAGAGCATATATTGTTCATGTTTTTGTCCGTTTATGTTGGATTTTGACCTAACTCCTCAATTTTTCTTTGTATCTTTTTTATTTTGCTTATTGAAATAAATTTTTAAGGTGGTATAAATAATATGTAATTGTCTTGAACTCTCAATATAGTTGAAATGTCTTGACTATCATGTAATAATTTTAATACTTTTTAATTTGTTGCTAAAAAATTTAAATAGATAAAAAATATAATAATTTAATTCATAAATTATAAATAATTATTCTTTATTTTGTAGTAAAATAAAATTTACAAAATTTGATTACGATTTTTTCATTTTGTAAAATAAAAAATTGAAACTATAATTTTACCATTTTAAAACTTGTTCCAAAAATCATTTGGTCCTAGTTTCAAACACATAGTCAAATACTATTTTAGTAAAAGTAATTATTCATAGATATTACATTAAAATAAGTTAAATTCAAATGTAAATCATTTAGTTAATTTTCTTCATAATTATTCCTAAAATTATTCTCCATCATGTTCTTGTGTTTTTAAATCTCAACTTTTTAAAAGAGAAGACAAAAATAATTGTATTTATCCGTATAGGTTGTCTATATGGTAGTAAAAGGACACCTCTCAGATAAGGGTGGAAATGGTAGTACCTGTCCTAGCTATGGGTATTGAATATGCATTGTAGGTATTATTTTTATTAAAACGTATAATATATATACAAAATTTTCCACAACTTTGAGATAAAATAAACTTTATTTTTTCACATGAATATACATAAACAAATTATACAATGTGCTGTATATTGTATTAGTGAGATATTATTATTTTGTCATTGATATACATTGAATTTTTTTAAAAAAAAAACATAATAATACAACTATAATTAATATATATATATATATATATTATATTATATATATATTTATTAATACTTGAACAAATCTACTATGCAACAGTACCCTAGACGGAACGGTAACAATATGAGAGGGCGTTCATTCAATTTTTTCCAAATATCTTGCTTTAAGTCTCCCATCCCTCCTTTATCTTATTGTAAACTTTTTGATTTTCTATGGGGATGGAGATTTAATCGAATCCTCGTGTGACATGAGATGATTCAGTTCCTATAGAATATGAGAAGAGAAAATTTACAAGAATACGATCTCAAAAGATGATTCTAAATAAAAATATAATTATAAATTGGTAATTTCATTGATTAGAGTTAAGAATCCAAAGATATAAGTGTAAATAAATCGAGGTTCAAACTTTGGTGGAGAGAAAAATATTAACATAGCTAATATACTAACATTTACTCATAAAAAAAACTTTTTACTTCTAATTCTCTTTTATATTTTATTTTATTTTAAAGAATTTAGTGACGAAACTCACACATATTAAAGACGAAGAAACAGAGTATTGTAGATTCAAACCTGTGTCTCAATTTATCAATGTTACTATAGCATTTTACTATGAATTACATTTACGAGACAAATATCTTTCATATTAATGAAAAAAATATATAAGAATCCCTTTTTTTTTTTGAAGTTTCGGGAATGGTGGGAAGAAGTTTATTGATCCCAGATTAAACATTATGCTATCACCAACTAAGCTAGAAGCCTAGAGAATTAAAACTTCCAATACTTTGTTTCATTACCAATTATAATTGGCAAAATTTAAGTGATTTTCTTAGTGTTGTTTGAATTATGAAAAACCCAATGATAATAATCATCTTACACATCTTGTCCTTGAGAACTCAGTTTAAGGAATTGTAGACCATCATGTCCAATTTAAGCATTTCGTGCTATTAGACTCAGTGTTGAGAGGTTGTGGATCGTCATCTCCAACTAAAACTTATCGACTTTTTAAGACATGATGCTTGAAGGGGTTGTGGATGTCATAATTTGACCAACATATCAGACATGTTATACAGTAAGACCAATGGGCCCAATATTCGAGCACAATGATCTATTATCCAAAATACTAACGAGAGATAGCACCAAACACATTTTTTTACTGGTCAAGTCTAGAAGACATGTGCGGAACAAGGGAGCAACATCATTCCCCTAAAGGTAGTGGGGAGTTACAAGAAACTTTGAGATCAAGCTTATGATATATATAAATAAGCAAAAATAATTTAAATAAAACCCTAAGTTGCTCATTTACTCTGGAAACACCCAGACAATACATCTTCGATTAAGTCTACCCAATTCCTACTTCAAGAACAGTACTGATGTGGAGACAACATAATGACTAAGTAAGTTTGCGTGTTGTTATACAATTGTTTAGTATTGGGTGTGTCACCTTGAGTAATTATAGGCTTCTCAAAGTAGGTGATTTGAAATTAGAGTGCAACGTATGCTTTGACAATGTAAAATAGTTACACTGTCATCCAATTCTAACATTCATATGTCACATCGTATTATACAAAAACACCTAAACCAACTCACTCTCAACATGTCTACTTAATAAGAAAACAACACAAACTACACTTATGAATCTTTTGGTGCCTCAACTTTGTTTCATTACCAATTATAATTGGCAAAATTAAAGTGCTTCCTTTTAGTGTTGTTTGAATTGTGAAAGTCCAATGATAATAATCAACTTTACACATCTTGTCCTTGAGGTCTCAGCTTGAGTATTGTAGACCATCATGCCCAACTTAAGCATCTCGTGCTATTCAGACTCCATGTTTGAGAGGTGTGGATTCTCATGTCCAACTTAAACTTCTCAACTTTTAAGACATGATATTTGAGGGTTGTTGATTGTCACAATTTAACCAACATCTCGACGAAGTAGTTGATTTCGTACCCTTCAATTGGACATATTTCCCCAATTATTAAAACTCCCAAATTATCCCTTTAATTTTTAATTAGTAAATGATAAAAAAAAAAAATTACTCTAAAATCTGACGCCATCAACCAAATATCCGATAAGTAAAATTTTTGCCTAAAAATCCGATACACAATTTATAACGGAAATTTCATTTTTTTTTTAATTTCCGGCTATACAATTTGTTTTACCGGAAATTTCGCGAGAAATTTCCAGTACATTCTTTATATTACCAAAAAAATTGTGCCTTGAAATTTCCGATAGTTAATTAATTTTATAATATGAAAATTTAAATTTTTAAAATTTCTGGTAGTTACTTTTACTCAACTAGAAATTCAAAAATTCGGTATATAATATATTTTTTTTTTTTGAATATGGATGAATAAAATTACAACATTATGTATAGATTGACTAAAAACATTTATCGACAAAATCGAGTAGCTGTTATCATTACTTGCTTTGTCCTCACTAAAAAATATATTAAAAAATTTACAAAAAAAAAAAAAAACTGTTTCAGAAAATTCATGATAAATGAAATTTCCGGTGAACTTTTCAGAAATTTAAAATTTTCAGTAGTTATGTGTCAATACGAAATTAAAAAATGAGATTTCTGGGAGTTTTACCTGAAAATTGAAATTTCTGGTATTGAAACAAACTACCGAAAATTTCAAATTTTCGGATGAAACTCTCGAAAGTTTCAAAAATGAAATTTCGATATGAAAATAAACTACCATAAACATTTCCGATGAATAAAATACAAATTGTGGAGGTTAATGACACTTTTTAATTTTTACAGTTTACTTAAGACCATTTTAGACATTTCAAACTTAAATTTTTAAATGAGAGATATATGATTAATTGAGGTACAAAATTCAACTTACCATCTCAACATATTACACAAAGACCACGTGGGCCCAACATTCGAACACAATGATCCACTATCCGAATACTTAACAAAGAGATAACCACCAACACGTATCTTTTTACTTGGTCAAGTTGTAGAAGACATGTGCGTCTTTTTACTTGTCAAGTTATAGAAGACATGTGCGGAAACAAGGAGCAACATCCTTCCCCGCTAAATGGGTAGTGGGAGTTACAAGAAACTGAGACAAAGCTTATGAGGTATATAAATAGGCAACATAATCAAACTAAAACCCTAAGATACTCATTTACTCAGGAAACACCCAGGCTTTACCAAATTTCTCGTTTTGGAGTGTCGCCTTGAGTAGTTATTGGCTTGTCAAGTAGGCATTTTGAAATAGTGTAAACGTAGTGCAATGACAGTGTAAAAATTTACACTAAACCAACTCTCTCTCAAATGTCATACTCTAATAAGAAAACAACACAAACTGAACTTTAATTTTTGCCCTTGTTTATTATTAGTCACACTATGTGCAATGCTATGCTATTTTCTATGCTTGTCAATTTGGAGAGTCACCAAGAGACTGATTGAGTAATACTCTTTGTTCAATTAGACTAGATTATGCTTCCAAAGAATGACAAAACACACAGACCAGAATGATATTCAAAATTCGCTCTCGATAAACAAAAACAAACAACGTAGATAGTAAATTGATCATTATCTAACAAAAATTATGCCACATCTCAAAGTTTATCTTCCTAACTCAGATCACTGTTATTTTTTCTTAGAAAAAGCTCGACATCATTGGAAGGTGAAAAAAAGTGAAAATTCTTTTTAGCTACAACAGAAAATCTCAACATCGTTGAGAATAATTATTCATCTACTTCTTCTCTTTGATTGTTTGACTGAGACTGAGTATATGCAGTTCCTGGGTACAAAGAACAATTTCAGATGTCTAGTTTATTATTATAGGTTTAAATATAATGGAACAAAATTGACAACATGAAATCCAACAACTATAAAGATAGTATATAGCAGCATAAGAACAGACCTGTAGCCATTCGTCTGTCGAAGCATCTGTAGACCTAGTTCCAACTTCAACTTTTGGAGCCCTCTTTGTTTTCTGACCCAAATATTCATGAGAATATCAGATAGATGAAGGAAATATTAAAGTCTAAGGTTTTCTTTAAAATTGAAAATCTGATCAATTATTATTATAAATGTGTAAGGACATGATCAGAAACTGCTATGGTATAGTTAGTAAATCAAACAAATGTGCACAAAGCTGGAGACAGGACCAAGTTAAAAGTGTGAGAAGTTTAGGGCCTCTTTGGTATCGGAAAACGTTCATGTTATTTTCATGTTATACTTTCACTGTATTTTCTGTTTCAAAGGTTTGTACTGAAAACAACTGCTGTACAAACCATTGTTTTCACCATTTCCTATAACAAATCTTTGCAAATATGATACAAATTGAAAAGGAGAGGCAGTTTAGTTCGGTAAAGTAAGTGAATACAGGAAAATGAAAACAAAAACGTTTAAATAAACCAAACAAGTTATTATGAGTAAAACTAGCAAAGTCTAAATGTGAAGGCGGTCCAATAATAGCACATTATTTATAGATTGTAGTACCTTAGATAGGTTTTGTATTTGACCATGAGTCCATATTCCCCAGGAAGGCAAGGAGGGCAACTCCAAGAGTAACAAGAAAAACAGATTCGATGCTAAGCAAACCACCAGATTCAACAACTTCAATAGTGCCATTGAAGAAGGTGCTTTGATATGGATGCTCGTCTATCTCATACACAATAGTGCCCACAAGATCGAAACTTCCAGGCTGCATACGAGAAAATCATTAAGTGTTATGGTATCATGCCATCATGAGTATAAAAGTACTCTTATATTTCACACTCAATCAGAAACTAAAGCAGTTGCCTTCAAAGTAATGTTGATACCTGCAGGAACTTGCTGACTGCAAATATATATGGGAATGTAGCTTGTGCTGAGGCGGGTACAGAACCCTTTTTAAAAACCTGCATTCAAAAAAAAAATAATTGCGTTATATTATTTGTGTAATGTCATTTACCAAATCAGAATAGGTGATACTGACATGACATCACAGAATCGTATTTCCTTCACAAGAAATGCAAAAGCATACAATAACATATTAACCATAAATTGCCAAAGAAATTGGTTCAAATCTTAGGCTACTTGCAGATATGACAGATATCACAGCCTACTATTTCCAGGACGATTTGAAATTCCCGTTTTTGCATAAATGGCTTTCATCAATTTTATTATTAGAAGCTTAAGATTGATTGCAGGGTAACAAGCATAACTAATCATTTAAAGTAACAAGAGCGGAATAATATTTTACACGAATAAATAAGTTTAAATTTGGATGTTCAGTAAGTAATTACTACTGAGCAGTAAGATTTTGAACAAGTAGACGATGATCGATGGGAAGGTGAATACTAGCCTTGATTGCAACAACATTCAAGCTGGACTCCCCTGTTTTCAGTCCACAAAATAAACGAAATCAGCTATACTACAAATGAAAGAGCCCCCAATTTTACTCCTGGCTTCCACACTCCTCAAACACCAGTAACAAAATAATTTAGTTGAATCACGAATGAATGTAACACAAAGTCGTGAATACTAACAATGACAACAAAACATTTAAGAAACTTGAAAGTGCGAAACTACAGCACTGGATACACGAGTATCCAAATCTGAATGAATTACCATTATTTTTTACACCAATGATAAGCTCTGTCTCTTCTCCAGCTGTTACCACTGCATCACATGAATAAACAAAATCAACCTATTATCAATACAGAAAACAACAATTAAAACTACATTATGTGCACTCTTTACAGAACGATCCTTACATTTTGCAACATTTTTTGGAAATACACTTATTGTATCAATTCCTGGAGCAGAAGAAAAGGTCCATAACCAAAGTCTTGCACATCATCACCAACAAAGCCAACATCACTCGCGTCTCCAGTAGTATCCACAGCTTCATCTGAGTCTGACTGGCACCTAGCAACTAGCAAATAACAAGAACCATGTTCAATAATCGTCGTCATGCACATAAGCATAAAAACATGCTTATCAAATTATATACAAGATCCAATAGGGCAAGTAAAATAAAAATAAAAAACATAAGCCAAATGCTGAATCAAATTGGCATCCAAAAAGGTACAGATTCAACATGAAATTTAGATCAATTCCACACCACGCTGTCATCCCTTCAAACAACTCTGCCTAAAAGTATCTGAAACCACAGTTAAGTAGGTAATTCCATTTGAAATCTGTATTAAAAATTAATCATAGAATTTGAATCTATTAAAATCCAATATATCCTCTCACAAATGGTTCAAAATTCAATCCCCCAACCCAAAGAAAAAAACATTACTTGAAGTGCCATGTACTAGAATAAACAATGCCCAACATTAAAAATGCGATATTTTCACTCTCTAAGACTTCAAAGTGGCAATGCACCCAACAAAAAATAATAAAATTTTTGAAAAAATTATAAAACAGATAAATCAATCTCAAAAAGGGTGCAAAAAAAGAAGGCAAATGGGACGGCAATAAAGCAATCTAACGTGCAGAGAAGCATTGATGAATGATAAAACGGATCTAGATCTAGAATGTTGAGAAGCAGACCTTGAATGAGAGGAGAAGCGGTGAGGAAAAGAGCGAGAGAGAGAATCCATAAGCTGTTGATGGAAGCCATGGTGGTGTAACAATTTCCAAACGAAACGTGTGAATTTTCAACGATGAAATAAACCAATTTGTATTGGGGTTGTTCGTTCGTATGTGTGTGTTTTGTGGGAAAGAAACTCACGTGGCAGAAAATACTTCACCAAAACGATGTCGTTTGGGTTGATGTAATTGCCGTAATACCGCTTAGATGTCTGCTTTGCCCCTTTTCATTGGCCGTTTTTACGTGGGTTACTTACTTCGTCACTCACTTTTTTTTTTTTTTTCTTCTCGTTTATTCTACTCATAAAACAATTCCTATTAGAGTTTTTTATTATTATTAAGCAAATAATACTAGTCGTCTTCGAATTTTGTTTTGTTTCTTTTTCATTAACTAAATAGTACAATGTGAAAGTAACTCAGATTTAAATAAGTTTTGTGTCTAATCTCATTAAAAAATTCAAGATTAAATTATTGAACAGATTAATATATCATATAATTTTAATTTTTTAGAAAACTATGAATGTAAATAATGAATACTCATTTCATATGTACTTATGTAAATACCATGTTTAACAAGATACTAAAGACAAATTCTTACTAATTATTTTTACTAAAAATTATCATTTCCATGTTTTGTTTTGTTTTTTCTTAGTCTCTTTGTAATCAAAACTAAAGAGTGCAATGTGAGAGTAACTTGGGTCCAAGTGGGCTTTGAAACATATAAATCTAATCTGATAAAAAAAAAAGATTTAAGTATATTTTGAAAAATATTATTGTGTATTACGTAGTTTGACTTTTTTTAAAAAAAAAATTACTATTTAATGTAAAACATAAATACCCATTTTATATTTACTTAATTAAATTAGTATTGAATCATCTTACCTTATAACTATAAGATACTAAAGAAAATAGAGTAATTGAGTAGGCCAAAAAGACTATTTTGTGTTATGTAATTTTGACTTTTTTCTGCTCAAATAAACTATTAATAAAGTTGTAATTTTCCCTATTTAAGAACAAAAATTGATTTGGCACGGGTCTTGCACATGTTAGGCCATAATCCCACCTGCTCGATTTGTTCAATTCTTACCCAATAATACATTACATGTTATAATGTTATTCCACACTATATTTTTTTATTAATTTGAATCAAGTTATTATATACAAGATTTTAAAAAGTGAGTCAAAAACAATGGATTTGCTTTGAACTATGTTATCATATATTATGGTTATGTTTGTCGAGGCAAATAAATTAGCCCATAGTTTGTAAATTATAAGATTTGTCTGCTAAGCTATAAGTCATTGATAAATTACTTTAACTAGCTTTTAAACTTATCATTTATTATTTTTCTATCAGTTTTTACTTTTATTATTGTAACGTAAATAATTTTTACCCCATATAATTTATTTATTATAATTTAAATAAATAAACTAGTAAATTAATTTTAAATAATTCATCCAAAAAATTATATCAATATTGTGAATAATTAATATTTTAAAATAAATAATGTAAAATAAATAATCTAGCTACATAAATAAAATGTTTTTAGATTAATAAATAGTTATATTATAATTTTAAATTATTTATAAATAATTTAAATTTTAAATAATTAATATTAATCATTATTAAATATAATTAATATTAATTGAATAAAATTATTTTTAATTAAAAACTTTATTTTACATCAATTACATTTTAAAACTAATTAAACTGCTTAGTTTATACTAAACACTTCATCTTAAAATTTAATTTCTGAGTATACCATAAAAAAATTACACAAATACTTAGTAAGATCACAATAAAAATTTACAACGTGGTATGCTTTATGGAAAAGTGATTTTTGAAGGAAGTGATTTTATAGATGGTTATATCAATTTTATTTTTTATTTATGAAAATCTTTTCTTCCACCTCGTCCCTTGGGAATAAATTCATTGAAAAGTGGATAATTATTTTATTCCTTGAAATATTTTATAGTTGAGAATATATTGTAACTTTGTAACAAACATAGGAATATAAGATTCTCAACCTGATCACATTCCTGAGAACAAGTTTGATATTTGCAAAACATTTCTGATAGGAGGAAAAAATTTTAATGATCATCGATGGTTTCATATTTTATGTGAAGAAACTTTGGAGTAAAGGAACTAATATTGAAGGCAGTGGATTCTTTCCATAGCACAGAGGGGTAGTTATCAAATTTTGGTACTATTAGTATTATATGTTATAATAAAGTAAACACATTATGTCTCTTTTCTTTATAAACTATATGGTTGCAGCAATCAAATGGACTACTAGCTTGCACTTTAGTGCGGGTAGCGACATCTTTCCAACATTCATTTAAAAACAAATTGTTCAATTAAATATCGACAACAATTGATAATTTTAATATAAAAAAAAAAAAAATCCATGATATCCGATTCAATATTCAATTTCTTAAAAATATATAATATATCCTGAATTAGTACCCAAGAGTCAATTTAAAACAAAAATATGTGTTATTTAATTAATAGTATAAAGATATATTTTTGTAGATGATAATTATTATTTTTTTAACTATTACACTATTTCACTCAGGTTATGAAACCAAAATATTAGGTTTTAATCATTTGATTTGATGGTTGTTTATACGAATAAAAAGAATAAAGATGAATAATTCGTTTAAAAACAAGTTATTTAGAATCAATTTCTTTCGTATAATCAAATAATTTATTTTTAAATAGTAATAAAGACAGTTGAGAATCATTGTTGAATTTAAAAAAAAAAAACTTAAAATATTTATGTGATTAATTATTATACAATTAAAGTATGATACACTTTTATATAATTTTAATATAAAATCTAATAAATTTTATTTAACCATAAATATCTTTTAACCTCCTTTAATAAAAAGAGATTGAGAATTTTATGATTTTCTTTTCAAATGTTATTTTTTAGTTTTTAAAAATTGAAAAATTTAAAAGTTGTTTGGTAATTTTAGTTTTACAAAACTATTTTCTATTTTATTATTTATGGCGGCCGAAAAACTAAAATAGGTTAAAGAGGTTTTGATTTTTTCAGTTGTTTTTTAGAAGAATAAAAACACAGAAAAAATGTGTTTACATTAATGGCAAAAGCATAATAATGATGACTTTATAAATTAGAAATAGAAAAATCCATTACGTTTTCTATCAGCTAAAGGCAAACTCTGATTGATACTTCCAACAACTATCTCTATTTCTCTTCTACCATGTTTTTAAATGGTGAACTAGCAACATTACAAAGTTTAAAGGATACATATTTAAAAAAAAAAATTATAAAATAGGATTTAATTGGTATATCTATACATGTTTGAGGTACAATTTAGATTGATTATGTTGAATTTGGTTTAGACAACAACTCTGAAAAAATTAGATACGATTGAGAATCTAAGTAATCACAATTTTAAATTGAATAATTTTGTGTTGAACTGAATTATCATTTATAAAAAATAATTTTAATACAAATATTATAAAATTATGTTAAAATAATTATATATATATATATACTATATATATATTATAATATACTAATATTAATGTTAGGTGATAATGTTATCAATTATGTTAAAAACATACAAAATATTAATAGAATTATAACAAATTAAACAAATAGATATTATTAAATTAATCATAAAATAACACCATAATAATTTTATACAATATTTGACTATATTAGAGATTATACACCATTCGTAAAAATAATTTTATAATAGTTATTGATTTTAAATCATCTCACTAAATATCGTAAGAAAAAAAATAATCCAATCAATGGTTTGAGATTGAATGTAATATATAATCATTAAAATTTATTAAAAGAATAAATAAATATTAAATTTATAATATATAAATTCAATTAAAGTTTATGTTGAGATTGACCCAATGTCCAAAACTCCCGTGAAAAATTCCCTTGTACCCTGCTTATTATACCCTAACCCAATATTAGAATGAAATGACTATTTGCCTCGTATAAATATAAAACCTGCACAAAAAATTCTATTCCACATTTTTACATTTTCGGATAGAGAGTAAGTTTTTTTTTCAAAATTTCCGGAGAGTTTGAGAAACAAGTTTTCGGACAGAGGTGTACTCCGAAAACCTTGTTTTAATGTTTGACCGGTACCGAAATCTTGCATGAAGTTTTCCGGTACGAAGATGTTCCGGAAACATATTTTAAGTATCGTACGAAAGTGCTCCGGAAAACTTGATTGCCAATATTTCCGGTAAGTTACCGAGAAACTTGAGCATCAAGTTTTCGGAAGTTACGTATATTTTTTAATTTAATTATTTATAATTTTATAACTTATTGTGATTTAATTCTTTTAATATTTTAATTTTTCAGTGGGTCACGAGAAGAACGGCAAAATCATAAGAATTACACAGGACACTGAGACTTCTACATCGACTCCGATGAAATCCAGAGAGGATTCGACGACAACTTCAAGAGAAGAAGACGTATATTATTGAAGACGATGATGAGGACATAATGATCAGGGGGACCTTCTATAGTGCATGAGGAAGATGTGGTACATGAGCATATGGTGCACGAGCAGGTGGATGTACATAGCAGGAGGAGGCTGCACCTGCTCATGAGGGAGAGCAATATGGAGGAAACGTGATGGAGCTGAGGGACCTGTGGCTCACACGGTATCCTGGAGGACTTATGATTTGTCTGTCCTTACGACGATATCGTTATCATGTTTCAAGCTAGACTATGGTTTGGTGAGGTATATTAAATTAATTATTACTTATAATACATAAAAATATTGAATTTAATTAATATTTGTTGTCTAATTTAATTTTAATGTCATATATTTTTTTTGTATACAAGAGCGACCATTGCTGAAAATGTTGCGCATGGGAAGAAAATGCAACAATTTACTCCGCCATACTTCCGCGACCCATAGAGAATTTGGTGAATTTGTCAGGTCTGAACCCATTACAACGGGGTAGTTTGAAGATGATCGACAACACTTGATATCTGCCTTGTTGAAAGATGGCATTATGAGACATCGTCATTTCACATGCATTTGTGAAATGACGATTACTTTGGATGATGTTGCAAATCTTCCGGATTGCCTATTAGGGGTGAGTTCTACAGTCCACCCGATGTAGATAGAGTAACGACATGTAATCTTGTCGTCCATCTATTAGGAGTGACCCACGGAAGAGATCTGGGAGGAGACCAAAAAGACTAGAGGTGCACACTATAGATTGGATTGGTTGAAGGAGGTGTTCAGAAGGCAGTGTGCAGCAGGAGGTTTGACTGTGCTGCTAGGGCATATCTGTTGAATTGTAGTCGGAGTACTATTTTCGCTGATAAGAGTTATACTCTAGTGATCGAAGTACCCTTCCTAATTCAGATATTTAGATGGTATAGATAAATAATGCATGGGTATGCTGCACTAGTGGTGCTTATGACTACCTCTAGGATGCTGCTATTATGACACCAAACAGCTAGGTGGATATATGACGCGCTTCGGTATCAATTATATTATATTAATTGTTAATTATTTATTAATTTTATTATGTTTATTTAATTTTAGTTATTAATATTTAATATTTTTATTTGTAACAGTGCTGGATTTACGAATATTTTCGCATATTTGTAATTAGAGTTGTCAGGTGCTGACGTGGAATGTTTTGCCGAATGAATAGATGATGCTTAGCAAGGCATCATAAGGTCCACGATACAGAGTATTATTGATGCATTGACACCTGCAGATGTTATATGAGACCATGGGAGAATCAACAGGGGTGTCATTCCTTTTGATGATATCACACTTCTACTGGTCACATTCGATTAGCTATCATATGTTAGTGAAATATCTACCAGAGAGGTGTTTGAGACAATTTGGATATATCCAATTAATTCTTCACCGCCACTTCCAGATCCTGAATTAGATTATTGATGTAGATGTGGAATGTTGGTATACTGTACGCCAATACAGAGCTATTTCAGCCAGCTTCCCAGCTACATTATCCATCTGATGTGAAGATGTATATTTGAGTGGAGTGGTTCTATCAGGTGTCTCATCCACTGCTGCGGACCAGATAGTGTACCTCAGGTCCAGTTATAGTGTGTACCCCCACCAGTGCAGATGCTTCTAGTTCACAGCCGCCACTATCCTACAGCAGATCGGTGATCTTATACAACAGGGGGTTGAGTGAACATCAAGCTAGTCAATGATGAGTTGTATATTCACTTTTATACAAGCTTTGTATTTAATCCGTAGTCGCACAGTTAGTAGTAACAGCTTTGATAACTATGTTATGATCGGTATTTTATGAACACTTATTTGATAAACTATTATTATGTCGTTATTTTATGAACATTTTATGTTTAGTTATTTTAATTAATTATTGTTATGTCGGTCTTTTTATTAATTAATTAATTATTGTTATTCAGTACTCTATAATTATTGTTATGTTGTTACTTATTAATTATTAAATATTGTTATGTGTTTACTTATGAAGATAAATACAAGATAAAATCAATTACTAAAAAGCATACAAAAAACTAAAATTAATTAATAACAATTGAAATGTCGGTTACATTAAAGTGATTTGTATCAATTTTAAAACATAAGGTTCATCTAAGACATTGCATCTACGGGTTCGTAGGTGAATTTTATGGTAACACGTGACAACGCCTAATAAATACCCAAAGTGTTATAGACGGCCTGTGGTATCTATTTGCCCAGAAATTGCTTCATTGGTACGATATTGCTTCCAACCTGGGCAAGTCTGGCATTTGGAATCCATAATTCATCTTTAACTGCAAAAATTAAATATTTACAAAATATAAGACAAAATTATCAGAATAAAATTTAAAAAAGTTAAGCTAAATAATTACCGGAACCCAGTGATTTCCATTAACAAAACCAATACAACAAATGCGATCATTTTTTGTCGATCCGGAATGTGAACCCCTCATAGGAAAGAA
>PGTU02009684.1:0-12233 GCA_002896215.2 Cicer echinospermum
AAAATTGAAAGTCTCTTCAAAACAAGAGAGTGAGGTGAATGAAAACAATGTTAGTGCTTGAAAGTGATTATTCAAAGGTTCCATCAAAATGATGCTTCCAAGGAGATTATTGAGTCACCATTTTTTAGTGATGAGAAGAATGTCCATGTAACTCAACTTGCTTTGAAGCCTTTGACAATACAAAGACATCATTGTTGATTTTGCCAAAATAATTAATCAATCCAGAAGAGTCCAATTGTGGCCATAATATATCAGAAATTCAGTAATATAAACTATTTGATCCCCATCTTTAGCATATCTTATACTTTTACTAAAATGTGATAAGATGTTATTGTTAGATGAATGCGTTTACCGACTTATTCACATTGGTGACTTTTCTTTAATTTCCCGTTTGAGACCCGGTGATATGATGAGCTTGTGAGTTCTGTTCTATGGAGGATCTTGATACTTTCTTCATTGAGCTACGATAAAATCGGAAGCTCACGACACTTTAGTGGGTCGAATTTCTTTTCAAGAACACAAGAAGGGAATGATTATAATAGGGAGTCTTCTAAGAGCAAATAAGACGATGATTCATATTTTCAATAAATTAGGATAATACTTTATATATTTTAATTTTGGTTTGTATTTAACTCTTAGTGTAAATATGCTATTGATTCTGTGAATTGTAATAGTTTTATTATTGAGAGTTAGACTGTTTTGATTATGTGTAAGTGAAGATACTTTACTTACTTACATTAAGTTTATTTTAGACGAAAAAAATAAGATGTAAGACTAATATGGGCCTAGAAGAATGGTGTTCACTTATGACCCATTTAGGTTTAGAGATAGACTTAGTATACTTATAATAAGCATTTGTAACCTCATGGAGGGCAGATTTTGATTATTATTTTTTGTGAGCTTTGCTCTCTAGAGTTTCTTGAAAAGAATTCATCTTATGAACTTATTCAAGGCTGTTAATTTAGGTTTTTGTGGCGTTCTTTTTGGCTTATCAATCTTCAAAGATTGTGGCGCCATTTTATTCTTTTGTGTCATTGCTGAATAATAATATTGAGTTTCCTTTACATCAAATCCTAATACTCCAATTCTTTCAATTTTGTGTTTTGTAATCAGTAACCCAGCGTTCATATCTCGAGTTCTATATATTGTTTTTCGGGTGATTCAAAAGCCTAACTTGCGTTTCAGAACGTCATCTTTCACCTCGATTTAGGAATCGGCCGAATCGAGTTTCGCAGCGCCGTTTATTAACGTTCTCCAGCCAAGGACGCGATTTTCACTCAAATTTGTAAGTTTCCGACCTAGAACGATCTTTAAAGTGAACTATGACTATTAGGATCATATCATGTGGTACCAGAGCTTGTCTCTAGGTTTTCATGAATTGAGGAAAAAAAAAATATTTATGCATTTTTTTTTTTCGTGACAACTGATTAACATTGTAGGTCATTTTCGTGTTGACTTTTCTTGAAGTATGTTCTTAGTTAATTGTGTGTTGCTGCTACTCATTAAAAAAAAAATACATAGGTTATACAAAAAATTAGGATTTGCTTGTTAAAAGTATTTTACACTATCTGTTTGACAAAATTCCTAAGTATGTCATATGATCAATATTTGTCGCGATTTTGTATTGGATCCAGAGTATGTGAAATATTGTGTGAAAATGGATATGCAAAACAAGCCAGAATAGTAATAAAGGGCTTGCCTTGAGAGAGATAGATAAAATCAACAGAAAAAGAAAGAAGAAGAGGAGAAACATTTAGGTGACAAAAGGCAAGAAATCGTGACGTCAACTATTTGTCTAATTTGTGATAATTCTCTACTGCAAGTGCTTGAAGAAGTGTCTCCAAAGGAGAAATTTCATCCATATAGTGACATTGAAAGCAAAGTGAAAGATTATGGTAAAATTGAAAGTCTCTTCAAACAGAGAGTGAGGTGAACGAAACAATGTTAGTGCTTGAAAGTGATTATTCAAAGGTTCCTCAAAAGGATGCTTCAAGGAGATTATTGAGTCACCATTTTTTAGTGTGAGAAGAATGTCCATGTAACTCAACTTGCTTTGAAGCCTTTGCAAATACAAAGTAACATATTGTTGCCAAAAATTTCAATCCTAAGAAAGTCCATTTGGCCATTAATATCAAATTCAGAAGGTATAACTTTATCCCCATCTTTAGAATTTCTTACCTTTACTATAAATGTGATAAGATGTTAATTGTTAAAGATGGAAATGCGTTTCACCGACTTATCACATTTTGGGCTGACTTTTCTAATTTCCCGTTTGACCCCGGTGGATATGATGAGCTTGTGGTTTGTTTGGATTTTCTTCTTCATGTATGATATTAATGGAGCTTAAATTCGTGGTCGAATTTCTTCAAGAAAGAGGGAATGATAAGGATCTCAAGAGCATGAAGATGATCCATATTTTAATAAATTAGGATAAACTTTATATATTTTAATTTGGTTTGTATTAATTCTTAGTTTGCTTTGATTTGGAATTGTAATAGTTTTATTATTGATTTAGTTTTTGTTATGTGTAAGTGAAGATACTTTTCTTACTTACATTAAGTTTATTTTAGAAAAAAAAATAAGATGTAAGACTAATATGGGCCTAGAGAATGCTGTCACTTATGACCCATTTAGGTTTAGAGATAGACTTAGTATAAATAAGCATTTGTAACCTCATGGAGGGCAGATTTTGATTATTATTTTTGTGAGGCTTTGCTCTCTAGAGTTCTTGAAAGAATTCATCTTGAACTTATCAAGGCTGTTAATCCTTGTGGCGTTCTTTTTGGCTTATCAATCTCAAGATTGTGGCGCCATTTTGTTCCTTTGTTTCGTTGCTGAATAATAATATTGAGTTTCCTTTACATCAAATCCTAATACTCCAATTCTTTCAATTTTCGTAATCAGTAACCAGCGTTCATATCTCGAGTTCTATATATTGTTTTTCGGTGATTCAAAAAGCCTAACTTGCGTTTCAGAACGTCATCTTTCACCTCGATTTGGAATCGGCCGAATCGGAGTTTCGCAGCGCCGTTTATCACATTTCTCCAGCCAAACGCGATTTTCACTCAAATTTGTAAGTTTCGACCTAGAACGATCTTTAAAGTGAACTATGACTATTAGGATCATCGTAGCTCTGGCCTCGTCTTTTATTATAGAACTCATCTTGAGATTTATTATCACATTCTCCATACATATTCCTATAGTATTTCACAGCAGAGTGAATAAGGGGATAAAAACAGGGATCAGAACCAAAGGATGTAGTTTTATTTCGTTGTGCTAAGAACTGAATTATTTTGTAATTCTAGGTAGATATAGAAGATAACTTTTAAGGAAGGATATTATCCTGATGAATCCATCAATGTGTTTTTCAAATGAATAATCCATACTCTTTAATGGGTAACTCTCAAAATTTGATGATGCAAAATTCTAAGGGGGGAGGAATGTACCCAAGCCGCTCATAACTAGAAATATATAGACTTAATTACAGTTTTAGCGCCTTCTATTTTTATTGATGTTAACTGAAATTGGTCTCCATATTTTAAAAAGTTGACGAATTTTGTGTCCATGCCCTCATAAATTTTTAACTAAAAGATCATTATGTCAGATGCTTTAAATGACGATGCTCGGTCAAGTTTTTCCTCTATCATGTGCTCTGATCAAACCTCTGTATAGGTTGCACTGCGCATCTATGTCCGTTTCCGCTCTTATATTCGTAGTCTGCACTAAGTCAGAGCTATCTCTCGTCCCAAGTGTATTCCTCTGATCATGCAAAGTTGCCTTGGATCATGCTTAAGTCTGCCTTTAGTCTCACGCTTGCCTGAGTCTAATATGATACTACATATCCCTCTTATACCCAATGAGATGCATAAACCAATGATTACTTCCAATTAAACAATCACTTCTATTAAGTTAGTTCTTGATGTGATGATGGTTAGACAGATTTACATTTATCCTTTAAATTATATTATGTTATGTTTGCGAACTATCTGTTTTAATATTGCTAACATTGAGTTGTAGTATTATGGAATATGCATTGTATATCATACTATTACATATGCATTGCATACATAATTCATGACATGCCCATGATCAAGAAAAACAGACTTGACGGTGGGACATTCAGCAGAGGATTATTAGTTGAGGCATGAAACAATGGGTAAAGGAAGAACAATCAAGATGTCTGGTGGGGGTCATGGCCAGACTAACTTAACCAAGAGGTCTTAATTATATTGTGGTTACCCACGTCAAGATAACTGAGAAAAACTTTTCCATAATTTAAGGAAAAATGAGGATTATACATTTTTACATGTTTTAAAAGGAAAGTAAAGGTTACAGATTTTTTAAACATGAAATTCATATTCATTTCATGATTTATGTTGTATCTAAGGAAAATCAATTTTTAGAAACTGCCCCTCGTCTTTTTATAGAAACTCATTGAGATTCTTTATCACAACCTATATTTTCTATGTATGATGGCAGATAAAAGGTTGGATAAAACAGGAATCAGAACCAAAGGATGTAAGGTATTATTTTCGGTGTTGTGCTTAAAAGAACTGAATTATTTTGTAATTCTAGGAGATACCAGAAATAAATTTTAAGAAGGAAATTATCTTGATTGATGTATCCATCAATGGTGTTATTCAAATGATTTAATCCATACTTCTTAATGGGTAAATTCTCAAAATTTGATGGACAAAAATTTCTAAGGGGGGAGAATGTAACAACCGCTCACTAACTTAGAAAATATATAGACTTAATTACAGTTTTATAGCCCTTCTATTTTGTTATTGATTTACGAAATTGGTCTCCATATTTTAATCGAAGTTGACAAATTTTTGTCCATCCTCTCTAAATTATTATTAACTAAAAAGATCATTATGTCAGATGCTTTAAATTGACGATGCGCTCAGGTCCAAGTTTCCTCTGATCATCTAAGTGCCTCTGATCAAACTCTGTATCTAGTCACGCTGTTATCTAGTCCAAGTTTCCTCTAATCAGAGTCTGCACTAGTCACACTATCTCTCGTCCAAGTTTTCCTCTGATCATGTTGCTTTGATCAAAAGTCTGCCTTTGGTCACGCTGCCTTTGTCCAAGTTCCCCTTATCAAAATGCATTAAACTAATGATTACTTCCAATTAAACAACCACTCAATTAAGACTTCCTTTGATGAATGGTTTGAAGTTAATTTACCTTCTAATTTATATATTGTTATGTTGGCATTGTTTTAATTGCTACATTGATGTATTTATGAGATATGCATTGTATACATACTATTACATATGCATTGCATACATAATGTCATGACATGCATATCCAAGAAAAACACGGTGGGACATTGAGGATTATTTTAGGCATGAAACAATGGGTAAAGGAAGAACATCAAGTGTATGTCTGCTGGGGGTCATGCCAGACTAACTTTACAAGAGGTTCTTAATTATATTGGTTACCCACGTCAAGATAATTGAGAAAACTTTTCCATACTTTAAGGAAAAAATGAGGGATTATGACATTTTACATGTTTTAAAGGAAGTAAAGGTTACAGATTTTTCTAACATGAAATTCATATTCATTTTCATGATTTATGTTGTATCTAAGGAAAATAATTTTAGACACTGCCCCTCGTTTTTTTATAGAACTCATTGAGATTATTTTTCACACCCTATATTTTCTATATTATTATGGGCAGATAAAAGGGATAAAACAGGAATCAGGAACCAAGGATGTAGTTTATTTTCGTGTTGTGCTTAAGAACTGAATATTTTGTAATTCTAGGAGATAAGAAGATAACTTTTAAGAAGGATAATTATCTGAGATGAATCCATCAATGTGTGTCTTCAAAATGATTAATCCATGCTTCTTTTTAATGGGTAAACTCTCAAAATTGCATGACAAAAAGATTTCTAAGTGGGAGAATGTAAACAACAGACCCGCTCACTAACTTAGAAATATATAGACTTAATTACAGTTTTAGCCCTTCTATTTTTATTGATTTACGAAATTGGTCTCCATATTTAAAAGTTGACAAATTTTTGTCCATCCCTCTAAATTTTTAACTAAAAGATCATATGTCAGATGCTTTTTAAATGACGATGCTCAGGTCCAAGTTTTCCTCTGATCATGTGCCTCTGATCAAACTCTGTATCTAGTCACGCTGCATCTAGTCCAAGTTTCCCTCTAATCAGAGTCTGCACTAGTCACACTATCTCTCGTCCAAGTTTTCCTCTGATCATGTTGCCTTTGATCAAAGTCTGCCTTTGGTCACGCTGCCATTTGTCCAAGTTCCCTTATCAAAAATGCATAAACTAATGATTATTCCAATTAACAACCACTCAATTAAGACTTCCTTTGATGAAATGGTTTGAAGTTAATTTACTATCTAATTTATATATTGTTATGTTGGCATTGATTTAATTGCTACATTGATGTATTTATGAGATATGCATTGTATCATACTATTACATATGCATTGCATACATAATGTCATGACATGCATGATCCAAGAAAAAACGGATGGACATTGAGGATTATTTTAGGCATGAAACAATGGGTAAAGGAAGAACAATCAAGATGTCTGGTGGGGTCATGGCCAGACTAACTTTACCAAGAGGTCTTAATTATATTGGTTACCCACGTCAAGATAATTGAGAAAACTTTTCCATACTTTAAGAAAAATGAGGATTATGACATTTTACATGTTTTTAAAGGCAAGTAATGGTTACAGAGATTTTTAACAATGAAATTCATATTCATTTCATGATTTATGTTGTATCTAAGGAAAATAATTTTTAGAACTGCCCCTCGTCTTTTTATAGAACTCATTGAGATTATTATCACACCCTATATTTTCTATGTATTATAGCAGATAAAAAGGGATATAAAACAGGAATCAGAACCAAAGGATGTAGTTTTATTTTCGTGTTGTGCTTAAGAACTGAATTATTTTGTAATTCTAGGAGATAAGAAGATAACTTTTTAAGAAGATAATTACTTGATGAATCCATCAATGTGTTCTTCAAATGATTAATCCATACTTCTTTTAATGGGGTAAACTCTCAAAAATTTGATGACAAAATTTCTAAGGGGGGAGATGTAACAACCCCGCTCACTAACTTAGAAATATATAGACTTAATTACAGTTTTAGCCCTTCTATTTTTATTGATTTACGAAATTGGTCTCCATATTTTAAAAGTTGACAAATTTTTGTCATCCCTCTAAATTTTAACTAAAAGATTCATTATGTCAGATGCTTTAAATGACGATGCCTCAGGTCAAGTTTCCTCTGATCATGTGCCTTCTGATCAACTCTGTATCTAGTCACGCTGCATCTAGTCCAAGTTCCCTCTAATCAGAGTCTTGCACTAGTCCACATATCTTCTCGTCCAAGTTTTTCCTTCTGATCATGTTGCCTTTGATTCAAAAGTCTGCCTCTGGGTCACGCTGCCTTTTGTCCAAAGTTCCCCTTATCAAAATGCATAAACTAATGATTACTTCCAATTAAACAACCACTCAATTAAGACTTCCTTTGTATGAATGGTTTGAAGTTAATTTACCTTCTAATTTATATATTGTTATGTTGCAATTGATAATGGCTACATTGATGTATTTATGAGATATGCATTGTATACATACTATTACATATGCATTGCATACATAATGTCAGACATGCATGATCCAAGAAAACACGGAGTGGGACATTGAGATATTTTAGGCATGAAACAATGGGTAAAGGAAGATCAATCAAGATGTCTGGTGGGGGTCATGGCCAGACTAACTTTACCAAGAGGTCTTAATTATATTGGTTACCCACGTCAAGATAATTGAGAAAACTTTTCCATACTTTAAGGAAAATTGAGGATTATGACATTTACATGTTTTAAGGAAAGTAAAGGTTACAGATTTTTTTAACATGAAATTCATATTCATTTCATGATTTAGTTGTATCTAAGGAAATGAATTTTTAGAACTGCCCCTCGTCTTTTTATAGAACTCATTTGAGATTATTATCACAACCTATATTTTCTATGTATTTATAGCAAGATAAAAGGGATAAAACAGGAATCAGACCAAAGGATGTAGTTTTATTTTCGTGTTGTGCTTAAGAACTGAATTATTTTTGTAATTCTAGGAGATAAGAAGATAACTTTTAAGAAGGATAATTATCTTGATGAATCCATCAATGTGTTTCTTCAAATGATTAATCCATACTTCTTTAATGCGTTAAACTCTCAAAAATTTGATGGACAAAAATTTCTAAGGGGGGAGAATGTAACAACCCGCTCACTAACTTAGAAATATATAGACTTAATTACAGTTTTTAGCCCTTCTATTTTTATTGATTTACGAAATTGGTCTCCATATTTTAAAAGTTGACAAATTTGTCCATCCCTCTAAATTGTTTAACTAAAAGATCATTATGTCAGATGCTTTAAATGACGATGCCTCAGTCCAAGTTTTTTCTCTGATCATGTGCCTCTGATCAAACTCTGTATCTAGTCATGCTGCATCTAGTCCAAGTTTCCCTCTAATCAGAGTCTGCACTAGTCACACTATCTCTCGTCCAAGTTTTCCTCTGATCATGTTGCCCTTGATCAAAGTCTGCCTTTGGTCACGCTGCCTTTGGTCCAAGTTCCCTTATCAAAATGCATAAAACTAATGATTACTTCCAAATTAAACAACCACTCAATAAGACTTCCTTTGATGAATGGTTTGAAGTTTAATACCTTCTAATTTATATATTGTTATGTTGGCATTGATTTAATTGCTACATGAATGTATTTATGAATATGCCTTGTATATCATACTATTACATATGCATTGCATACATAATGTCATGACATGCATGATCCAAGAAAACGGTTGGGACATTGAGGATTATTTAGGCATGAAACAATGGGAAAGGAAGAACAATCAAGATGTCTGGTGGGGGTCATGGCCAGACTAACTTACCAAGAGGTCTTAATTATATTGGTTACCCACAGTCAAGATAATGAGAAAACTTTTCCATAATTTAAGGAAAAAAATGAGGATTATGACCATTTACATGTTTTAAAGGAAGTAAAGGTTACAGATTTTTTAACATAAATTCATATTCATTTCATGATTTATGTTGATCTAAGGAAATAATTTTTAGAACTGCCCCTCGGTCTTTTATAGAACTCATTGAGATTATTATCACACCCTATATTTTCTATGTATTATAGCAGATAAAAGGGGATAAAACAGGAATCAGAACCAAAGGATGTAGTTTATTTTTCGTGTTGTGCTTAAAGAACTGAATTATTTTGTAATTCTAGGAGATAAGAAGATAACTTTTAAGAAGGATAATTATCTTGATGAATCCTCAAATTGTTTCTTCAAATGATTAATCCATGGCTTCTTTTAATGGTAAAACTTCAAAATTTTGATGACAAAATTTCTAAGGTTGGGGGAATGTAACAACCCGCTCACTAACTTAGAAATATATAGACTTAATTAACAGTTTAGCCTTCTATTTTTTATTGATTTACGAAATTGGTCTCCATATTTAAAATTGACAAATTTTTGTCCTCCCTCTAAATTTTTAACTAAAAAGATCATTATGTTAGATGCTTTAAATGACGATGCCTCAGGTTCCAAGTTTTCCTCTGATCATGTGCCTCTGATCAAACTCTGTATCTAGTCATGCTGTATCTAGTCCAAGTTTCCCTCTAATCAGAGTCTGCACTGTCACACTATTCTCGTCCAAGTTTTCCTCTGATCATGTTGCCTTTGATCAAAGTCTGCCTTGGTCACGCTGCCTTTTGTCCAAGTTCCCCTTATCAAAATGCATAAACTAATGATTACTTCAATAAACAACCACTCAATTAAGACTTCCTTTTGATGAATGGTTTGAAGTTTAATTTACCTTCTAATTTATATATTGTTATGTTGGATTGATTTAATTGCTACATTGATGTATTTATGAGATATGCATTTGTATACATACTATTACATATGCATTGCATACATAATGTCATGACATGCATGATCCAAGAAAACACGGTGGGACATTTGAGGATTATTTTAGGCATGAAAACAATGGGTAAAGGAAGAACAATCAAGATGTCTGTGGGGGTCATGGCCAGACTAACTTTACCAAGAGGTCTTAATTATATTGGTTACCCACGTCAAGATAATTGAGAAAACTTTTCCATACTTTAAGGAAAAATGAGGATTATGACATTTTACATTTTTTAAAGGAAAGTAAAGGTTACAGATTTTTTAACATGAAATTCATATTCATTTCATGATTTATGTTGTATCTAAGGAAAATAATTTTAGAAACTGCCCCTCGTCTTTTTATAGAACTCATTGAGATTATTATCACACCCTATATTTTCTATGTATTATAGCAGATTAAAAGGGGATAAAACAGGAATCAGAAACCAAAGGATGTAGTTTTAATTTTCGTGTTGTGCTTAAGAACTGAAATTATTTTGTAATTCTAGGAGATAGAAGATAACTTTTTAAGAAGGATAATTATTGATGAATCCATCAATGTGTTCTTCAAATGATTAATCCATGCTTCTGTTTAATGGGTAAACTCTCAAAATTTGATGACAAAATTTCTAAGGGGGAGGAATGTAACAACCCGCTCACTAATGTAGAAATATATTAGACTTAATTACAGTTTTAGCCCTTCTATTTTTATTGATTTACGAAATTGGTTCTCCATATTTTAAAAGTTGACAAATTTTTGTCCATCCCTCTAAATTTTGTAACTAAAAGATCATTATGTCAGATGCTTTAAATGACATGCCTCAGGTCCCAAGTTTTCCTCTGATCATGTGCCTCTGATCAAATTTCTCTGTATCTAGTTCATGCTGCATTCTAGCCAAGTTTCCCTCTAATCAGGAGTCTGCACTAGTCACACTATCTCTCGTCCAAGTTTCCCTCTGATCATGTTGCCTTGATTCAAAGTCTGCCTTTGGTCACGCTGCCTTTTGTCCAAGTTCCCTTTATCAAAATGCATAAACTAATGATTACTTCCAATTAACAACCACTCAATTAAGACTTCCTTGATGAATGGTTTGAAGTTAATTTACCTTCTAATTTATATATTGTTATGTTCGGCATTGATTTAATGCGCTACATTGATGTATTTTATGAGATATGCATTGTATTACATACTATTACATTGCATTGCATACATAATGTCATGACATGCCATGATCCAAGAAACACGGGTGGGAACATTGAGGATATATTTAGGCATGAACAATGGGTAAAGGCAAGAACAATCAAAGTGTCTGGTGGGGGTCATGGCCAGACTAACTTTACCAAGAGGTCTTAATTATAAATGGTTACCCACTCAAGATAAATTGAGAAAACTTTCCATACTTTAAGGAAAAATGAGGATTATGACATTTTCCATGTTTTAAGGAAAGTAATGGTTACAGTTTTTAACATGAAATTCATATTCATTTCATGATTTATGTTGTATCTAAGGAAAATAATTTTTTTTTTAGAACTGCCCCTCGTCTTTTATTAGAACCATTAGATTATTATTCACCACCCTATGATTTTCTATGTATTATAGCAGATAAAGGGATAAAACAGGAATCAGAACCAAAAGGATGTAGTTTTTTATTTCGATATTTAACGTGTTGTGGCTAAGAACTGAATTATTTTTGTAATTCTAGTAGATTAAGAAGTAACTTTTAAGAAATAATTATCTTGGATGAAATCCATCAATGTGTCTTCAAATGATTAATCCATACTTTCTTTTATGGGTAAACTCTCAAAATTTGATGACAAATTTCTAAGGGGGAGAATGTAACAACCGCGCCTCACTAACTTAGAAATATATAGACTTAATTACAGTTTTTAGCCCTTCTATTTTATTGATTTTACGGAAATTGGTCTCCATATTTTAAAAGTTGACAACAATTTTTGTCCATCCCTCTAAATTTTACTAAAAGATCCATTATGTCAGATGCTTTAAATGACGATGCTCAGGTCCAGGTATTCCTCTGATCAGCTGCCTCTTGATTCAAACTCTGTATCTAGTCACGCTGCATCTAGTCCAAGTTTCCTCTAATTCAGAGTCTGCACTAGTCACACTATCTCTCGTCCAAGTTTTCCTCTGATCATGTTGCCTTTGATAAAGTCTGCCTTTGGTCACGCTGCCTTTTGTCCAAGTTCCCCTTATCAAAATGCATAAACTAATGATTACTTCCAATTAAACAACCACTCAATTAAGACTTCCTTTGAT
>PGTU02009686.1:0-13365 GCA_002896215.2 Cicer echinospermum
TGTCATATTCATTAATTAAAATCACAGGAATACAGCAAGACATGGCCAAAAACAGCATGGATCCTAAGAACCTTAATCTCCTAAGCTAGGCTGGGCTCACTATCATCTAAGGAAGGGGCTGAGACCGCTGTATTACCCTCAGCAGGTGTCTCCTCTTCGTGAGTCTCAGGGTTAACTAAGGGATCTGGGTTAGGTTCCTCAGCTGCTTGGCGACCAATGTCTGCAACGTCTTCAAATGAGAGCTTGATGCAAAGGTGTGTCTGAATCTCATCCACTGTTTGAACAACTGAGGTCAAGGATGCTTGCATAGTCCTTAGACGTTCTTCCACTCTGGACTGAAATTCCAACACTTTGGCATTATGGGCCATCTGAGCGTCAATGTATTCCAAAAACTTATCAACAAAAGCAGGAGGAGCAGAGACAGTTTCTGGTTGAGGCGGAGGTGGAGGTGGAGGCTGTGCAGGTTCAGCTGCAGGCTGTGATCTCATCCAAATACCTTGCACCCTTTTCAATTGCATCTGATTCACAATGGATTCTCCAAAAAATCAGGGTCGTCTTGACAGATTCTTCATTTACCAAAGACACCTTGAAGCGTTTGAGAATCTTGGTGATCAGTTGCGGATAAGGTAGCATGAGTTTAGTCTGCGAAGCTTCCAACATATGCCTGAGCACTATCCAAGTCCAGCTCATCCTTAATTCCTTTGATAATCCCACAGCAGTAGTATGTCCAACTTTTGAACTACTGCGTGATTTCCTGATCTGGGCACTAACATGCGTGTCAAAGCATACATCAACATACGATGCTGGACCTTCATTTGACCAATGGGTAGTGAAACCGATTCAACAAACCCATCGACCATCAGGTCTTTAACTGCTGTGTGTCTATCCATAGACTCTTCCCAACCTTGGTCAGCAGTATCAGCTTCTGAGCTTCCATCAATGGACTTGCCATAGAAAGGCAATCCTGATAAGGTATAGAAGTCGTCGAAAGTCATAGCAATCTTCTTCCCTTTGACCTGAGCAGTGAAACCGTCTTCTGTTAACTTGAAAGACGAGTAGAATTCTCTGATCAGCTTAGGATAACAGTCAAGCGTAGACGAAAGAAAGCTTTGAAGACCATGGAATCTAAGATGATCCTGAAAAGTGAACTCGACACTGTCAAAATAAGGAAAATCCATTGTCCTTGCTTCATGGATTTTTCTCTTTACAAAATCAGGTGAGATGAATGATTGAGTTTCCTTTTCTTTTGTTGGTGCAGGGACCTTCTTAGCAGGCGGTGAAGAGATGGTTTTCTTCTTTGCAGGGGGTGAAGGAATAGGTTGCTTCTTTCTCTTTTGAGAAATCTCTTTCATTGCATCAGCCATCAATTTTTCAGTGGGAGGTTCCTTTCGTTTCTTGGTCTTTTCTGGAATAGGAGCAGGAGCCTTTCCCTTGTCCTTTGCAAGAATTTTGTGTGTTGGAATCGGAACTCTCTTTGTTAGTGTTTGAGGAGGTGAGGGAGTTTCACTAGTTGAGGATGAAGAAGGTGAAGGTGTATGTGCCTGAGTTTGTTTCACACGAGCCATGATCACAAAACAATTGATTGAATGTAGGTAGATAGAATGAACAAACTGATGAAGATGCAGAGCAGTAAAGCAGATAGAGTGAAAGACTGAAACTTTCTGGAAAATCTGGAAAACTGGGATGATAAAATCGATTTTGTCCTGTACCTTTTTATACTTTAACCCTTGTCAATCGATTTCCAAATCGATTGGGTTACCGTTACACCGAATCCTTAATCGATTTCGTAATTATGAAGTCCAACGGCTAGTAAAAAATTCGCAACGGTCATATGCCTAATCGATTCCCAAATCGATTATCCGTTTTACTAAATCGATGTCCAAATCGATTGTCCCAAATGTCAAAAAAAAACTGAACACTGAATCAATCGATTTCCAAATCGATGCTCGGGATTTTTACACAATATTTTCAAAAAATCTGAACTCTGGGCTAACCAAATCGATTTCTAAATCGATTTTATAAACAGTTTTCATCAAGTAATCGATTTCCAACTCGATTAACCTGGAAAACTTCACTGATAAATACCAAAATAAAAAAACTTATATCTCACTAGGATCAATGATCCCTAGTTTCATCCTTATGTTCAAAAAACTTTCTTTTGGTAATGCTTTCGTGAAGATATCTGCTAGCTGTTCTGTAGTATTCACATATTCAAGTTTGATGACTCCATTCTGAAAATGATCTCTTATGAAGTGGTGCCTTACCTCAATATGTTTTGTCCTTGAATGCATTACTGGGTTCTTTGTTATGCTGATAGCACTGGTGTTGTCACACATGATCGGCACTGTTCCCAAATCAACACCGAAGTCCATTAGATGTTGTTTCATCCACAAGATTTGAGCACAACAGCTCCCAGCTGCTATGTATTCGGCTTCTGCAGTAGACAAAGCAATACTTGTTTGCTTCTTACTAAACCAGGATACTAGAGAATTACCAAGTAGATGACATGTACCTGAAGTGCTCTTTCTGTCAAGTTTACAACCAGCAAAATCTGAGTCTGAATAACCAACCAAAGTACATGTTGAACCTTTTGGATACCACAAACCAAGATTCTTAGTACCTACTAAGTATCTGAAAATTCTCTTTACTGCAGTGAGGTGAGATTCCTTCGGATTCGATTGATACCGTGCACACATGCAAACGCTGAACATAATATCGGGTCGGCTTGCTGTAAGGTAGAGCAGAGATCCAATCATACCACGAAATCTGGTTACATCTACAGGCTTACCTAACTCATCTCGGTCTAAGAAATTTCCTTGACTCATGGGTGTATCAATGGACTTAAGCTTATCAAAGTTAAATTTCTTTATCAAATCAGAACAATACTTGGATTGACTAATGAAAATGCCTTGCTTGGTTTGGTTAATTTGAAATCCCAAGAAATATGATAGTTCACCCATCATTGACATTTCAAATTTACCTTTCATTAAGTTTTCAAATTCTTTGCAAAGCTTGTCATTTGTTGATCCAAATATAATGTCATCAACATAAATTTGGACCAGCAAGATGTCATTTTCAATAGTTTTTGTAAAGAGTGTCTTATCAACATTTCCTCTAGAAAAAGTTTGTTGAATGAGGAAAGTGCTGAGTTTCTCATACCAAGCTCTTGGAGCTTGTTTCAACCCATAGAGAGCCTTTGAGAGTTTATACACATGGTTAGGAAAATCTGGATTTTCAAAACCTGGTGTTTGGCTCACAAAAACTTCCTCTTGTAGGTCTCCATTAAGAAATGCACTCTTCACATCCATTTGATATAGATTGAAGTCCATGATACATGCATAGGCCAACAAAATCCTTATGGCTTCTAGTCTAGCTACAGGGGCATAGGTCTCATCAAAGTCTATTCCCTCCTCTTGACTATAACCCTTTGCAACTAATCTGGCCTTATTCCTAGTTATCACACCATTCTCATCTAACTTATTTCTGAACACCCACCTAGTTCCTATAACATGCTTACCCTCTGGCCTAGGTACCAAGTTCCACACTTTGTTCCTCTCAAACTGGTTTAACTCCTCTTGCATAGCAAGTATCCACTCACTATCTAAAAGGGCTTCCTTAATGTTCTTAGGTTCAATCTGAGACACAAAGGCTGTGAGGTTACAGAATTCTCTGAGGTTTCCTCTAGTTGACACACCTCTAGAAATGTCACCTATGACGTTATCTAAGGGGTGGTTTCTATTGAATCTCCATTCCTTAGGTAACTCACTGGTTTCTATAGGTTCTATAGGGTCTGCACTAGTTGGAGGATCAGCTAAGGGTTGTTCTAGGGGTTCAGATTCTACAACATCATCCAAAATATCATTAACCTTAGAAGGAGTTTTGTTCAAGTTTTCTGTAAAAGATTCATCAAACTTTACATGAACTGACTCTTCTATGGTTTTTGTTCTTTTGTTGTAGATTCTATAGGCTTTACTAGTTTGGGAGTATCCTAGAAAGATTCCTTCATCTGCCTTAGGGTCAAACTTTCCTAGGTGTTCCTTGCCATTGTTCAAAACAAAGCACTTACAACCAAAGATTCTAAAGTAAGACAGGTTTGGTTTTCTACCCTTGTAAAGCTCATAGGGTGTTTTCTTAAGAAGGGGTCTAATCAGTACTCTATTCACAATATGAGTGGCTGTACTAATTGCATCTGCCCAAAAGTACTTAGGTAGGTTGGAGTCCTTAAGCATGGTCCTAGCTAACTCTTCTAGGGATCTATTTTCCTCTCCACTACCCCATTCTGCTGTGGTGTCCTAGGGGCTGAATACATGTGGTTGATTCCATTTGATTCACAATAATTTTGAAAAAGATCATTTTGGAATTCACCTCCATGATCACTTTTTATTGAAACAATTTTCAAATCATTCTCATTTTGTACTAAAGCAGCAAACTTTTTGAAAACAGAAAAAGTATCACTTTTATGAGATAAAAAGTAAGTCCATGTGAATCTAGAATAATCATCAACCAGCACATATCCATACAGGTTTCCACCTAAACTCTTAACTTGGGCAGGTCCAAAGAGGTCCATGTGAACTAGTTGTAAAACTCTATTTGTTCTAACCAAATCTATAGAGGGAAAAGGAGTCTTAACCAGTTTACTCTTCTCACATGAATCACACAACCTATCCTTAGAAAACTTCCTATTGGGGAGTCCTATTACTAGCTGTTTGCTAACAAGCTTATTCAAGTGATTAATATGAATATGAGCAATGCGTTTATGCCACAACCATGTTTCATCTTGATTTGATAACAAGCAACATACAGCACTTGGTACAGAATTGAAATCCAACATATAGATGTTGTTAATTCTGTCACCAATCAGCTTTATGTTTTTGTCATCTTTATGCTCAATAATGCAAGATTGTGATGAAAAACTTACTTGGAAACCTTTGTCACATAGCTGACTTATGCTTAGCAAGTTATGCTTGAGTCCTTCAACATATAATACATTCTTAATCACTGTCGTTGACTCATTGCCTATATCACCAATTCCAATAATTTTTCCTCTATTGTTGTCTCCATATTTGACAAAACCTCCTTCCTTTAATGTCAAGGACAGAAATTTGGATTTGTCCCCTGTCATGTGCTTCGAACATCCGCTATCCAAATACCATGAGTGCTTAGTGGATGTCAAGCACACCTGCAAAACAAGATCAGAATTTTGTTTTAGGTCCCCAATCTAAATTGGGTCCTGTTTGGTTAGTGTCAAACACAGATTTCTTTGCTTTCCAAATTTGCTTCCATCCCTTATTGGCTAATTTTTTAAACTTGCAATTTGACACAAAATGTCCATTTCTGCAACAGAAATGACACTTGCCTTTAAAGGATGAATGGTGATTTGGCTTAGTAAAGATATCATACATATTCTTAGCAATAGCAGATTTTTGACCATGTTTGACACTTCTGGTTTGCATATAACCAATACCATATCTATTTTTATTCCTTTTAACATGCATGTTTGGTGTATATCCTAAACCAGATTTTTCATGAACATGTCTTTGATTGCTAAGTATGTCATTCAGTTTATCTTTACTATTAGCAAACTTTAACAAATCAGATTTTAGTGATGCAACTGTATGTTCAAGTTCAATGCACTTTGCAGATTTTTCTTGTGAATCCTTTTTCAGTTGTTCACATAGATTTTCAATTTCTTTATGCTCAACATTCACTTGTTCAAGCATTTTCTTTGTGCTTAACAACTGTTTTATGGAGTTCACATAATCATCATGCAATTCATTGAAAGCTTCTTGAAGTTCATCATATGTTGGATTAAATTGTGAACTAACCTCTTTTTCCGATTCTGAATCTGAATTTGCCATGAGACACATATTGGCTTCTTCTTCATCCGAAGAGGCAGAGGATTCATCGTTATCGTTCCAAGCAATATACGCTTTCTTTGTTTTGGTGACTGGTTCTTTGCCTTTTGATTTTGCAGCTTTATTTTTGTTCTGCAATTTGTAGCATTCTGACTTTATGTGACCAGTCTTCCCACATTCATAACATGTAATTTGCTTGTTGTCGCTAGTTTTGGAGCTGGATGGTTTTCTGAATTTGTTATCTTTCTTCTTCAGAAATTTCTTAAATTTCTTGATAAGCAGTCCGATTTCTGGTTCTTCATTGTCACTGCTGGATTCATTTGAGCAGCTATCGGATTCAGTTTTGGATTGATTTGCTTGAACCTTCAGAGATAAACCTTTCTTTTTCCTATTTTCCATTTCAGCTTCATCCAGTCGATGTAATTCCATTTCATGTTCCTTAATTTTCCAAATAATGTTGCTGTCGTCATCTTCGCTAGATCCTTAGACTCAGCTATTGCGGTAATCTTGGGCTGCCATTCTCTGGTTAAACATCTCATAATCTTTCCGATCTGCTGTTCATTATCCACATATTTTCCTAGTGCATGCAGGTTGTTGACAATGTGTGTGAATCTTGTTTGCAAATCACTGATTGACTCTTCTTTCTTCATGCTAAATAATTCATATTCGTGCATGAGCGTATTCACGCGAGCTCTCTTAACATCAGTAGTACCTTCATGAGTTTCTTGGAGGATGTCCCACATCTCTTTTGCTGATTTGCAATTGGATACTCTAAAGAACTCTTCTGCACATAGGGCTGATGTGATTATGTTCTTCGCCTTCGCATTGAAACCAACCTTCTTTTTGTCTTCATCGGACCAGTCGGCTCTAGGCTTGATAATCATTGAGTCGTCAGTTCCTGCAATCTTGGGAATGTACGGACCGTTTTCAACAGCATCAAGGATATCTATGCCACTTGCTTCCAGAAATATGAGCATTCTTTGCTTCCAGTACATGTAGGCTGTACCGTTGAAAGCTGGTGGTCGTGCTAACGAAGCGCCTTCTCCCAGAACGTCAGTTGAGGCCATCTTCTTATAAGTTTTACCTCTCAAGAAGTTGGCTCTGATACCAATTGTTGGTATCAGTGACCTCGCAATAAAGAAAATATATCAGTTTTCGTTACCAAATTAATCAGTATCAAGCGCACAGCGGAAATTAAATTTTGTGGCATGCAAAGTTAGCAATATAGAAAATTAAAGAGAGAGGGTTAGAGAAGAAGACACAGAGATTTATCCTGGTTCGGTTGTTCCACAACAACCTACGTCCAGTCCTGAAAATCCAATCGGATTTCAGATTTTCTTCTCCTTCAATAGAAAGAATCAATTACAAAGATTTTCCAGTTTCCTCCCTGAAACCTATCAATCTCTAATTATGTCTTTCCTATTGAATACCCTCTGATCCTTGTAGACACTCAGCAGCCTATCACAGAATCAAAGTACAACTCTTTCTTGTTGAGCCCTCTCAACCAAGAAAGTAGTCACCAGTTTCAAGCTGGCTTTTCTTGCGTTCTATTCCTTTCAAAGATTTATTACAGAATGAATAAAAGATGTAAAACAAAAGAGTCTTCAATCTTTATGAATGTTGTTCCTCACGAATCTGGATATTCAAGCCTTGTTCATGAGCACATTATCATTTCTCTTAGATTGTCAACAAACTGTATTGAGATCTGTAATCACAATTATGAAGTTGTTAGTTTGTTGTTATGAACAGCTAAGAGCGTTGTGAGAAATTATGAAAGTTATGAAATGTTATGTAAAAGTTGTTAGAATAAAGATTGAAAGACATCTTATATAGTTTCTGAAAAACCAACTCCTAAATCGATTCCTCAATCGATTTATTAAAGTTAAAACACATGCTTAATCGATTTGCCAATCGATTTCGCGAGTCTTGGTTTTCTTTAATCTTGAAACTATACAAGCTAATCGATTTACCAATCGATTCTTTAAAACAACACTTTTCAGTAGAACATGTCCAGACCTGTATAAATCGATTGCCTAATCGATTTCTGGGAAACTGTTTTTAATAAAAGTAGTTTCAATCGATTACTCAATCGATTTGCCAAATCTCAGAGTCGATGTGTAAAACCACAGAGTCGATTTGGTCATAATCTCAGAGTTCACTGTGTTTTTCAAAAAGTTTATTTCAATCGATTTGCCAATCGATTGTTTTCAAAACAGTGGCTCAGGTTTTTGATGTCAATCGATGTGTCAATCGATTGGATTCAAAACAGTGACTCAGTTTTAATGTCAATCGACTTGTCAATCGCTTTGGTAGCATGTTCCTGAAAAGTTTTTACCTGGTGTTTAGTTCAATCGATTTCCCAATCGATTGCAACCAAACTTTATCAAAATAGAAAGTGTTAACAATAGATTGTCCAATCGATTTGTATTTGTCACAGGTGAGGTCTTTTTTCAAATGATACTTTGTCAATCGATTTGCCAATCGATTTCCTCAGCACTGGAGTGCCACTGTGACTCATTCAATCGATTTGCCAATCGATGTGTTACCATCAGGTTTGATTTGTGAAATGTTCAATCGATTTGTCAATCGATTTCCTCCAAATCAGAGGCTACTGACTTGTGCATTTTTCATTTTTAATTAATCTAATCGATTGCCTAATCGATTGCACATTTACAAACACTTAAGATTTCCTTACACCCTTGTTATGAAATCGATTTCCCAATCGATTTACATATTCAGAATTCAACTTTTGTTGATTCTTGTGTTCCAAGCAATTTGATCCAAGTGTGTAGGGTTTGATTATGGTTCCTGAAATCTTGCTCAATTCAAATATTAGATTTATCATGCATTGTATGAACATTGTTGAATTATTAATTATGTCAAAATTAGGAAACAAAGGATCAAAATCCATCTCTGTGCATCCAATAAGTTCATTTGTGTCATGGGATTCACATTAAGGTCATTTTCGTACTCCTTAGGCTTATTCTTGTCCAATTAGGGTTTTTAACCAATCTTGTTCATCCAATAGGTGTGTTTGTGTCATTGGATGAACATTTAGGTCATTTTCGTCCTCCCTAGGCTTATTCTTGTCCAATTAGGATTTTTAACCAATCTTGTGCATCCAATAGGTTCATTTGTGTCATTGGATGAACATTTAGGTCATTTTCGTCCTCCCTAGGTTTAATCTAGTCCAATTAGGGCTTTTTACCAATCTTGTGCATCCAATAGGTGTATTTGGGTTATTGGATTAACATTTAGATCATTTTCATCCTCCCTTGGCTTATTCTTTTCCAATTAGGGTTTTTAACCAATCTTGTGCATCAAATAAGTTCGTTTGTGTCATGGGATTCACATTTATTTCATTTTCGTCCTCCATAGGCTTATTCTTGTCCAATTAGGGTTTTTAACCAATCTTGTGCATCCAATAGGTGTGTTTGTGTTATTGGATGAACATTTAGGTCATTTTCGTCCACCCTAGGCTTATTCTTGTCCAATTAGGGTTTTTAACCAATCTTGTGCATCCAATAAGTTCATTTGTGTCATGGGATTCACATTTAGGTCATTTTCGTACTCCCTAGGCTTATTATTGTCCAATTAGGGTTTTTAACCAATCTTGTGCATCCAATAAGTGTTTTGTGTCATTGGATGAACATTTAGGTCATTTTCGTCCTCCATAGGCTTATTCTTGTCCAATTAGGGTTTTTAACCTCTCTTGTGCATCCAATAAGTTCATTTGTGTCATGGGATTCGCATTTAGGTCATTTTCGTCCTCCATAGGCTTATTCTTTGTGTCCAATTACGGTTTTTAACCAATCTTGTGCATCCAATAGGTGTGTTTGTGTCATTGGATAAACATTTAGGTCATTTTCGTCCTCCTAGGCTTATTCTTGTCCAATTAGGGTTTTTAACCAATCTTGTGCATCCAATAAGTTCATTTGTGTCATTGGATGAACATTTAGGTCATTTTCCTCCTCCCTAGGTTTAATCTAGTCCAATTAGGGTTTTTACCAATCTTGTGCATCCAATAGGTGTATTTGGGTCATTGGATGAACATTTAGGTCATTTTCGTCCTCCCTTGGCTTATTCTTGTCCAATTAGGGTTTTTAACCAATCTTGTGCATCCAATAAGTTCATTTGTGTCATTGGATGAACATTTAGGTCATTTTCGTCCTCCCTAGGCTTATAGGTCTTGTCCATTGGATGAAACAATTAGGGTTTTTAACCAATCTTGTGCATCCAATAAGTGTGTTTTGTGTCATTGGATGAACATTTAGGTCATTTTCGTCCTCCCTAGGCTTATTCTTGTCCAATTAGGGTTTTTAACCAATCTTGTGCATCCAATAGGTTGTGTTTGTGTCATTGGATGAACATTTAGGTCATTTTCGTCCTCCCTTGGCTTATTCTTGTCCAATTAGGGTTTTTAACCAATCTTGTGCATCCAATAAGTGTGTGTTTGTGTCATTGGATGAACATTTAGGTCATTTTCGTCCTCCCTAGGCTTATTCTTGTCCAATTAGGGTTTTTAACCAATCTTGTGCATCCAATAAGTTCATTTGTGTCATTGGATGAACATTTAGGTCATTTTCGTTCCTCCCTAGGCTTATTCTTGTCCAATTAGGGTTTTTAACCAATCTTGTGCATCCAATAGGTGTGTTTGTGTCATTGGATGAACATTTAGGTCATTTTCATCCTCCCTAGCTTATTCTTGTCCAATTAGGGTTTTTAACCAATCTTGTGCATCCAATAGGTGTGTTTGTGTCATTGGATTAACATTTAGGTCATTTTCGTCCTCCCTAGGCTTATTCTTGTCCAATTAGGGTTTTTAACCAATCTTGTGCATCCAATAGGTGTGTTTGTGTCATTGGATGAACATTTAGGTCATTTTCGTCCTCCCTAGGCTTATTCTTGTCCAATTAGGGTTTTTAACCAATCTTGTGCATCCAATAAGTTGTGTTTGTGTCATTGGATGAACATTTAGGTCATTTTCGTCCTCCCTAGCTTATTCTTGTCCAATTAGGGTTTTTAACCAATCTTGTGCATCCAATAGTTCATTCATTTGGTGTCATTGGATGAACATTTAGGTCATTTTCGTCCTCCCTAGGCTTATTCTTGTCCAATTAGGGTTTTTAACCAATCTTGTGCATCCAATAAGTTCATTTGTGTCATTGGATGAACATTTAGGTCATTTTCGTCCTCCCTAGGCTTATTCTTGTCCAATTAGGGTTTTTAACCAATCTTGTGCATCCAATAAGTTGTGTTTGTGTCATTGGATGAACATTTAGGTCATTTTCGTCCTCCTTAGGCTTATTCTTGTCCAATTAGGGTTTTTAACCAATCTTGTGCATCCAATAGGTGTCATTTGTGTCATTGGATGAACATTTAGGTCATTTTCGTCCTCCCTTGGCTTATTCTTGTCCAATTAGGGTTTTTAACCAATCTTGTGCATCCAATAAGTTCATTTGTGTCATTGGATGAACATTTAGGTCATTTTTCGTCCTCCCTAGGCTTATTCTTGTCCAATTAGGGTTTTTTTAACCAATCTTGTGCATCCAATAGGTGTGTTTGTGTCATTGGATGAACATTTAGGTCATTTTCGTCCTCCCTAGGCTTATTCTTGTCCAATTAGGGTTTTTAACCAATCTTGTGCATCCAATAAGGTGTGTTTGTGTCATTGGATGAACATTTTTAGGTCATTTTCGTCTCCTAGGTTTATTTCTATTAGGTGTTTTTAAGCATCCTTGTGCATCCAATTAGTTTTTAACCAATTTGTGTCATTGGATGAACATTTAGGTCATTTTCGTCCTCCCTAGGCTTATTCTTGTCCAATTAGGGTTTTTTAACCAATCTTGTGCATCCAATAAGTTCATTTGTGTCATGGGATGAACATTTAGGTCATTTTCGTCCTCCATAGGCTTATTCTTGTCCAATTAGGTTTTTAACCAATCTTGTGCATCCAATAGGTGTGTTTTGTGTCATTGGATGAACATTTAGGTCATTTTTCGTCCTCCCTAGCTTATTCTTGTCCAATTAGGGTTTTTAACTTGTGCAATCTTGTGCATCCAATAGGTGTGTCCTTCCTTGTGTCATTGGATTTTTAACAAATCTTATCCAATAGGTCATTTTCGTCCTTTTCGTCTAGGCTTATTCTTGTCCAATTAGGGTTTTTAACCAATCTTGTGCATCCAATAAGTTCATTTGTGTCATGGGATTCGTTGAAGAGAGTTAATTGGACAAGAATAAGAGGGAGGACGAAAATGACCTAAATGTTCATCCAATGACACAAATAACTTATTGGATGCACAAGATTGGTTAAAAACCCTAATTGACAAGAATAAACCTAGGGAGGACGAAAATGACCTAAATGTTCATCCAATGACACAAAAACTTATTGGATGCACAAGATTGGTTAAAACCCTAATTGACAAGAATAAGCCTAGGGAGGACGAAAATGACCTAAATGTTCTCCAATTACACAAATAACTATTGATGCACAAGATTGGTTAAAAACCCTAATTGGACAAGAATAAGCTAGGAACGAAAATGACCTAAATGTTCATCCAATGACACAAATGAACTTATGATGCACAAGATTGTTAAAAACCTAATTGGACTAGAATAAGCCTAGGAGACGAAAATGACCTAAATTTTCATCCAATGACACAAAAACTATATGGATGCACAAGATTGGTTAAAACCCTAATTGACAAAGAATAAGCCTAGGAGGACGAAAATGACCTAAATGTTCTCCAATACACAAATGAACTTAATTGATGCACAAGATTGGTTAAAAACCCTAATTGGACAAGAATAAGCCAAGGGAGAGGAAAATGACCTAAATGTTCATCCAATGACACAAATGAATCTATGATGCACAAGTTGGTTAAAAACCCTAATTGGACAAGAATAAGCCTAAGGGAGGACGAAATGACCTAAATGTTCATCCAATGAACAAAAAACTATTGATGCCAAGATTGGTTAAAAACCCTAATTGGACAGAATAAGCTAGGGAGGACGAAAATGACCTAAATGTTCATCCAATGAACAAACAACCTATTGATGCACAAGATTGGTTAAAAAACCCTAATTGGACAAGAATAAGCTAGAGAGGACGGAAATGACCTAAATGTTCACCAATGACACAAACAACTTATGATGCACAAGATTGGTTAAAAACCCTAATGGACAAGAATAGCTAGGAGGACGAAATGACCTAAATGTTATCCAATTACACAAATGAACACTTATTGGATGCACAAGATTGGTTAAAAACCCTAATTGGACAAGAAAGCCTAGGGAGGACGAAAATGACCTAAATGTTCTCAATGACACAATGAACATATTGGATGCACAAGATTGGTTAAAAACCCTAATTGGACAAGAATAAGCCAAGGAGGACGAAAATGACCTAATGTTCATCCAATGACACAAATGAACTTATGGAGCACAAGATTGGTTAAAAACCCTAATGGAACAGAATAACTAGGGAGGACGAAAATGACCTAAATGTTGC